>CAUYRT010040581.1:0-20996 GCA_963574885.1 Lepilemur ruficaudatus
TGACAGAGTAGATTTTTGAATGTAACAAGATAAGTCAACTTGAGTGGTAATATATTTTGGGAAATCAGCTCACTACAAATTGTGACTGTAAACATTGTACTGTAAATGCTTTGTAGTTTTCCCCCAATAAAAAAAAAAGTTCAACGCTTCTAATCATTAGAGAAATGCAAATCAAACCACAGTGAGATACCACCCAACCCCAGTGAGATTGGCCTCTATCAACAAACCAATTTTTTAATTGAAAAAAGTATTGCACGCATATGCTAAAAACCCAAATGATACCATAAGGCATGTATGAAAAGTGAACCTCTATCTCACCCCCAGACTGCCAGTTTCTTTCCCAAGAGGCAACAACTGTTAACTGCGGTATAGGCTTCCAGAAGATTTATAAGCTTAACAGCTTATTTTGTATATGAAAAATTATACATGTATTTTTTTATATATGTATGTGTAGGCATACATATCTAGGAATATAAATTTATGCTTATTTGATGTTTCAGAAATTTATTTACTATATCCTAAGTTAAAATCAATAATAATAAATTGCATTTCTATAGGAATTTACATTTATAAAGTATTTTGAAATATTTTATCACATTTCACCTTTATTAAATTGACACTTATGCCTTAGTTCTTTGGATGTGCAGTTTCTGAAAATCAAATAGATATGCACATGTGAGCCTAGTTAGCATAAGTTAACTGCTTTAGATATTCCCATACACTAACCTCTGTACATCTGCTAGCAAATAATGCCTCAGTATTCTCATTTCTGAATAAGCATTAATGGAAGCAGTAGGGTATTTTTCTGCTTTTGAGTTGTAATCTATATGCATAAATACATTTTAATTCACATGTTACTAGATATAAAAAGTTGACATATATTTGACTAAGGGCAACACCTGCAGGTTTCTTGGAACTTCTTGACATTCTTTTTTTTTTGTCTTTATTGAAGTGTAATTTACATATCATGTCTTTACTCCATTTCAAGTGTACAATTAAATGATTATTAGTAAATTTGCCAAGTTGTACAGCTATTAAGTGGTGGTAGTGTTCTGTAGTGGACACTGGGTCATCTCTCAGCCATGTTTGAACAAAGCAGTTCTCGGAACACCTGTTCTCATATGGATTGTTTCTTGTTGATCGGCCTCAAGACACCTTGTGGCTTGCAAACAAGCCAGGGTGCCTTGACCCGCAAACGGGAAAGGGCAAAGGAGGAGACGCAAACGTCAACTCCCTGAGGCAGAGTGGTCAGAACCAGTCCATGCCGAGATGAAAATATTCTGGGAACAGAAAATAGCGGTGGGAAAAGTTGGGGTAGACTGAGACAGATGCCAAAAGAACAGTGTTAAAAATAAAGACGCTGCAAGCAGGAGATGCTGCAGTCTTGTACCGTCTTTGTGTGTCTGTCGTTTGTCGTTTGTCTTCTGTGTTCACTTCTCCTCCCCAAGTGGGGCCACAGCAGTGTTCACTGGGGATTTTGGGGGTTGAGGGTGGACCCACATCTGGGGGATGCGGTGAACACTGTGAAGGGGAGGGGCATGCTTCTTGACATTCTTTATTGATGGTTCTTATTAATCAGATTTTCTCCTATGGTTCCTTTCCTATTTCTGGTTAGATATAGCTGGATGAATTTTTTGTCTCTGTTTCATTCCTCAACTTTTCCAGGGCCACATTTTGCTCTGAAAAGGGGAAAGAAAAGTCAACTGATTTTTTTCCTCAGGCTCAGAATGGGTGCAATAATTTTCTATACTATATTTCAGGCCATTATTATTACATTCCAAAGTGATTTATCATCTTTAACCTGATTTTTCTTTTTTTCATAAAGCTAAATCATCATTTTTGCATTGGGGGTAACACAGCTGCTAGGGAGAATGTAGAAGTAACTTACAAAAGTTGAATTGAAAGACAGGTAAAGATTGCACTTGACCAACTGGTATATGGTAAGTAATGTAAGGAAATGAATGGGATAGAGTTGTAGTCCCAGGCTAGCAAAGGGAGGAAGGTGATACAGCCTTATTGTTTATTAACAAAATCCTGTGGACTTCAGTAAAAAATTTACTCTTTGAGAATGCAGCGGTAATGACAGATCCTGAATGGAAGTATGAAGATAATCTGTTTCTGTTGCCTGGATTTCTTATTACCGAGTATAATTTCTAAATATTTTTAAAAGATGATTGTATTCATGAAATTCAAAGAGCTGGATCTATTAGTTAAGAGATATCAAATTGGTGAAAGGAATAATTCAGCAATGACTGTGTACACATCACTTAACTAAAGCAATAAAACATTACCATACAGTTAAAGCCTTTTAACTCACCATTTCTGCTTTTTGAAAATCTTAAGCTCTTTTATTTGGACAAAATTAACTCTCTTGGGTAGTTGGGGCTATAAAAGAGATGATTTGTGCAACAGTTTTCATGTTGCTTGGGAAGATGGTGTTAAGTGTTATATGGATTACCAAAATACCAAAATACAAAGCTCTCTAAGAGGAGGAGTGGGGAGCAATATTTCAAACGCAGACCGATATGGCTTAAATACTTTTAAACTTGTACTTTATGAATTTGTATAGCAAAGTACTTGTCAAATTTCAAATTGAGCTTTCCACTTCACATTAAATATTGAGCTTAAATATAGCAGACATATTAACTTAGATGATAGCTCATTAATAGCTGCCTAAAGAGAGTAAAAGGTAAGTTTACCACACACTTTCAGAAAGTATATTAAGGAAAAATTATAAATGAAACAAGATGTCACTTCCTGATTATGAAAATGGAGCTCCTCCCCACTCCAAGGTGGAGCCTGCTAACATGGAATTATTTTGGCATCATAATACAATAAAGTAATTGACAGTATAGCTGTGTAATCATTCTGCATGAAATTGGGCTTGGCTAAATCTAAACTGACAACACAGAGACTAGTATAAATTGTAGTTCAGCTGCCTTCTTAGCAATGAAAGTAAAAAATAAACATGTAATTCCTGAAAACAAGGGATGGATTGTGAAATAAACATTTCCTTCTTTAGGAAAGAAGCTTCATAAAATTCAAGTGGGTTTTGTTTTTAAAACATTACTTACTAATTGCATTTAAGTATAAAAAAAAAACTCTTAAGGTTTTCTCTCAGTCTGCTCCATACTCCTGCATATACAATATTTAATTTAATGATTCATTAAATTTATGAATGTTTTCAACTAGTGTTGAATATAACTTATTAAATTTTAATTTTAAATGACAGTGTAATAACCTCTTTGGAGTCACTCTGCTTTGCCTGGCTGTGACTACAGACATTTATATATTTCGCCTATGCAACCAGAGGTACACTCACACATGGAACAATTGAATAGCTTTTCTTCCCTCTACTCTCTGCCTGACTCCAACCAAGGGATAACTTATCGACTTATCTTTTCTTTGGCACTTTGTCCAGTGATCTGCACATAGGAAGGTATTCAACGAATGCTAAGCAATAAAAATATTCCTGTCTGAGCAGCCAGTGTAGTCAAATTGAATAATCATAGAGTTCTTTTTTTTAATTCAAGTGTTCCAGCACTGTCTATAAGTATCTGTGCAATCTTAGGCCATTCCTTTACCTATTTGGGCCTTAATTTCTTTGACTGTCATCCAAATGTCTTAGACACAGTCGTTTCTGAAGACCAGTCCAGCATTAACCAAATGTCTTAGACACAGTCGTTTCTGAAGACCAGTCCAGCATTAACCTTCTGGACTTCAATGACTCCCTCCCCTCTCAGTCTGCTTACTATCTTCAGTTCCATATTCATCTCCACTGGAGATGTCATTAGGTTACTTTAATGTCACACAGCTCAGGATCTGTTGTGCTTCCAATTTTTCAGGTTTATTACAATCCTATATTGAAGTTTGGATAAAAAATGAACAAACTGTCTTGTCCTGTTAACTGATAACATTGTAACATATTTAAAATTTATGTCAGCAAGCTAAACACTCTTCTGAAGGAGAATGGCCCTTGCCTTCTTGCCCTGAAATTTTACTCATTTCCTGGCTATTCCTATCTAGTGTTTTGATAGGGAATCTGGAGGACTAGATGCTAGATACCCATCTGCTATCAAATCCCTGAGTCACCTAGGGCCACTCACTTCCCATATTGCATCTCAGTTTTTCCAACTGTCAAATTAAGGAGCTGTATTTGATAGTATATAGAATACATTATATTCTGATTTGATATGAGTCTATACTTGGGAATGACAATTATTTAGGGGCAATAAAAAGGCAAATGAGCTTTTAGTGGGAATCTACCACATACAAATACAGTAGCTATACTTTAAAAGCAAGAAAACTAAGGACCAGAGGGCTTGAAAAACATTTGCAATCACTAATAAACTAACAAAGCTACAAATGACAGAAATAGGATTTGAATTTTGTAATTCTGTAAGCTATACTGGCTGTAAAGTTAAGTTGGATCTATTTTATTTTATTCATTTTGTTTGGTAGGTATTGGGGAACAAGTTTTATAGCAAGGGATGGTGTGATAAAAGGCATAATTTTAAGAGGTCAGCATGTTGGTGTACCTAGAAGATAGCAGCCATGTTTAATTTATCCTTTTACCTTCCACACTTAACACAGTATTTTGCAAAAGGATGTTACATGATTAATGTTTACTGAATGAATTAATAAATGAATGATGGTGATAAATAAGGCATGAAATCAGAGAAAGGATAAATACTAGTGATAATGCTGCCATAATAATCTGGACATTAAGTAATAAGATTTTGATCTAGAGTGGTTGCAATATGAAAGGACACATGTAAAAGATGTTAGAGGAAAAATTGGAAACAAACTAGACATGGGCAAGAGAGAAATCAAGATGACACCAAGGCTTTTATTCACCCAACACTGGAGCAGCCAGATATACAAAGCAAATATTATTAGAGTTAAAGAGAGAGATAAGCCCCAATACAATACTAGTGGGGGACTTCACTCCACTCTCAGAATTAGACAGATCATCTAGATTGAAAATTAACAAGAAACACCAGAGTTAAACTATACTCTACGCAAAATGGACCTAACAGACACTTATAAAACATTTCATCCAACAGCTGTAGAATACATAATCTTCACCTTAGCACAAGTATCATTCTCCAGGATAGAGCACATGTTAGACTGCAAAACAAGAACTGATACATTAAATTGAAATTGTATCAAGTATCTTCTCAGACCACAGTGAAATAAAACTAGAAATCAATAGTGAGAAGAACTTAGGAAACTACATGACTATGTGAAAATTAAACATGCTCCTGAATGACCATTGGGTCAATGAAACATTAAGGAAAAAACATTTCTTGAAACAAATGAAAATGGAAATACAACATACCCAAACCTATGGTATACAGAAAAGCAGTGCTAACAGGGAAGTTTATAGCAATAAACACCTACATTAAAAAATAGAAATATTTCAAATATATAGCCAAATGATGCACCTTAAGGAACTAGAAAAGTATGAACAAACAAAACCCAAAATTAGTAAAAGGAAATAATTAATAAAGATCAGAGTAGAACTAAACAAAATAGAGACTGAAGAAACAATACAAAGGATCAATGAAACAAAAAGTTTTTTTTGTATAGATACACAAAATTGATAAACTGCTAGCTAGACTAAGAAAACAGAGAGAAGACCAAGATGTTTCAATACCATTTGCAGAAATCTGGTTGGTCACCTTATAATCAAGCATCAATTATCAAGGGCAGTGGAACTCTGAAAACAATAGAAAACAAATGGAACACATTACCACCTAAATGAATTGTAAAACTGAATCCATTTACATTTGAGTTTGATCCACATAAAGACTGAAATATGGTGAAGGTGAGGAGGTAGAGAAAACAGAGGATAATAGGTTGCATGTAGAGGTTAATTGTGGGAGATAATTACTGACACTGACTTATTTTCCCAGTTTTCTGCCTCTATTTTCCTCTTTTCTTCCTTTCAGTCAAGATGTCTGATGAATGTCACTGATCTAAATAACACTTATTTCTGTTCAGGGATATTCCAGCATGGAGAAGCAGAGAAGATTGCCAATTATCAAGGCAATCATACTACTCCAAGTTGTGTGACTTTCACAAAGTGTGAATGCCTCAAGAGTGAGGTTGCAAAGAAGCAAGAAGTAATGAACCTCACCAACACCATATCTGATGCCACGAGGCTAAATGGTCACAAGTTTGATGATGCCACAGTTCAGTCAAACATGAAGCACTGGACGTTACAAGTAATTTCTAAGGAGGGAAAGCTCAAAGTAAGTTTATATAGAATAAAAAGGAAATAATACAACTTTTTTCCCCCAGAGATCTCTTCCATGTTTATAAGCAAGACAAGTTTGCAGAAGCCTATTTATGAGGAGGGGAGAAAGTAAAAAAAAAAAAAGCAGTACTTAACTGTTCCAGCCTACTTAAATGATTCATAACATCAGGCTATTAAGAATTCAGGAAACACTACTGGTCTTAATATTCTGAAAATCATTAATTACTCTACTACAGTAGCCACTGTCTATGGCCTGGACCTAAGAAGAAGCTTTAAAAAAGAGAAATGCATGCTAATCTTTAACTTAGGTGATAGTACCTTTTTTTTTTTTTTTGAGACAGAGTCTCACTCTGTTGCCCGGGCTAGACTGAGTGCCATGGCGTCAGCCTAGCTCACAGCAACCTCAAACTCCTGGGCTCAGGCAATCCTTCTGCCTCAGCCTCCCCAATAGCTGGGACTACAGGCATGTGCCACCATGCCCGGCTCCTTTTTTCTATATATATCTTTAGTTGGCCAATTAATTTCTTTCTATTTATATTAGAGACGGGGTCTCACTCTTGCTCAGGCTGGTTTTGAACCCCTGACTTTGAGCGATCTGCCCGCCTTGGCCTCCCAGAGTGCTAGGATTACAGGCGTGAGCCACCGCGCCTGGCCAGGAGGTAGTACCTTTGATGTACCTATCCTAAAACACCCAGGATGACATCTTTGAACTAAAATACATAACTGCTAAAACTCACCTGGATGGAGAAGTTTTATAATCATATGGTGAATCACCTGATTGACGAGTTCAAATGCAAGCGCAAGAAAGGTGTATCCTCCAACAATCAGACAGTGTGCTGCCTCTGGACTGCCTGTGAGAAGGAAAAAAAATGTATCTTGAGTTTTTCTACTCATGCCAGCATTGACATAGATTCATTCTATGAGGGTATGGATTTCTACCTTTGTATTTCCTAAGCCACTTTGAACAACTAAATGCTTATCTCTTCCATGGTACCCTGAAGCTAATAGAGAAATCTCTGAAGGATGCCAAACTTGACAAGAGCCAGATTCATGAAATTGTGCTGGTGAATGGTTCCTCTCATGTCCCAAAGATCTAGATATTGCCAAAAAATTCTTAAATGGAAAGCAACTCAACAAGATCATCAACCCTGATGAAGCAGTAGCATATGGTATAGCTGTGCAAGCAGCTATTCTCATAGATGACAAATCAGAGAGTATCCAAAATCTTTTGCCTCTGTGTTCGCTCTCTCTCCTTTTCTCTGCATTTAAACAGCAAATCGGACTTTGACACCCTTATCAAGAAAACTACCACCATTTCTACAAAGTAAACCCAGATGTTCACAAATTACTTTGACAACAATACCACTGTCTTAGTGAAAGTGTGAGGGAGAAAGGGCTTTAACCAAAAGTAGTGAACTGCTAGTCAAGTTCAAACTTTCTGGGCTTCTTTAGCTTACTGAGGTACTCCCAAAATCCAGGTAACCACATAACACCAATAGTATTCTTGACATATCTGCTTCAGACAAAAATACTGGCAGGAAAACAAACTCACCATTGCTAATGACAAAGGCCATCTCAGTAAAGGTAATATCAACTATATGGTAGAAGCAGCAGAAAAATACAGATTAGATGAAGTCAATAGAGATAGGATAGAAACCATAAATACTATAGAACACCACATCTTCTATGTCATGCAAACAGTTGAACATAATACTCTGAGACTCAAGTTCTCTGTAGAGAAGATAAAAGAAAAACTCTTGAAAAGTGCCAGGAAGTGTTAGGTTGGCTCGAGTGTAACCAAAGTGCTGAAAAGGATGAATGCTAGTGTAAGCAGAAAGAGTTTAAAACAGTCATCAATTTAAGTGTAATCAGACTTTCCTATGTAGTAGGACCTAGCCACCATGGCCCCCACAGCTCAGAGGATCCAAGATTTAGTATTGGGGAGGTGGACAATCACTCTCTGGAAAACCTTTCCAGTTCTCTACACCATTTATGCAGCTTCTACTTCAATATTTCATTCTTAGGTTTCAGCATTAGTATGTATGTAAAAGGAAAGATTCAAAATGTAGTTTAAAGACAAGAATTTGTAAGTTTATTCAGCACTTTAATATTAATGTTTCTCCTAATACATCTTTTATATTTATGAACTTTAACACATTTTTGACACTAGATGTTTGCATATAGTGTTTGTGAATTAACACTTGTAAGTGTTTGTGAATTAACACAAAACAGGTAAACACATAACTACCTAACTTTTGTAACAAGAAAGAGGTTGTGTTACTATCCCACAGACTCACTACTTAAATAACAATTACTACTTGCAGGTTAAGTATTGTTGTTATAAACTCGTATGAGTATTCTGTTCTATTCACCTAAAAACTACATTAGAATTTACCATTTTTTTTAGCCACATATTTTTGTTTTTCTTCAAGAAGTCTTCGTTAACGGACTGAAATCTCTCCCTTTGGAGAAAAATTATAATTCTTCCCAGGTCCAAATTGTCATTTAAGATTTTAAGCCCTCTCATTGTATGCTGTATGTTGTTTAATAAGGCTAGAACATTTTTTCTTACCACTGATTGCTGATAAATTGACTTCTCAGGTACATATGTAAAAACATCTGTTGATTTAAGGGGAAAAATCTGTTTCTTGATCCTCTTAAACTCAACACAATTTCCATAAAAATCTGGTTGTAACGGCAATTTATCAATGATTTATATGGCATTTGTGAATTGTAGAAAATAAATGCTTCTGTATGCATTGCAATTATGGTGCTCTATTTTTATTGTCATTTTAAAGGGCAGGAGTACATTTAATTTAAAATAGAGAAAAGTATTAGGGGTGAAATATTGACACTGGAAGTTGCAATAGAATTTCAAGGAAAAAATAAAGCCTTGATTTTGGTTAGGTAAAATATCTTATTTTCTGATATAGTCCAAGGGATTTTCTTTCTTCTATGACTTTAGAATATTGAAAGCAGAGCTGATCATCATTTGGAGCCTAAGACCAGACAATTGAGTATTGAGCATCTTGGGTCAATGCATAGCAATGAACATGTACTTAAACCAAGGTCTGAAACATCCTACTTAAGTTCAATTCAGTTTTCTGATAATCTTAATTATATATCTTATTAAGAATTTAGAATATTGAATTACCCAAATCAATTTCTGAATGAGATCAAATCCCTTCAGCTCAATTATTGAAGCTTTATTTAACAATCTGTATTCAAATACCTGAATAAAAGCTCTGTGTTGACCCATAGGAGCTCACATTCCAGCAAAGCAGTAATGGCAAAAACAGAGAGCTGAACATGTGAAGGTCACAAGAAGATCCAGAGTGGCTGAGGATATCACACTAATTTTAGAGGAGTAGAAGATGAGGGACGATGACGGGAGTGTGGGAAATCTGGCAGAGTGCCTTACTATATAGGAGGTGTGCTCCACAAACAGTAAGAATGGAAATAGGCCTGGATGCTTAGGGCTTCATAGATGGGTAGCTCAAGAACAGAAAGTTTTGGGAAGTGGTGGGTCAAGGGCCAAATAAACAATATATTGGGGGTGGGCTGGGTGGGCAGAAAAAATCACAGGGCAAAATTAAAGTGGGATTTCTTAAGTCCATGCAAACAGCAGCTAGGAAGTTTTCATGAGAAAAAAGGCAAGACAAGGCCTATGTTAGATGACCAGGCCCAAGTTTGGAGGAAGATCACTGAAACTGAGGGGGAAAAAAATACACCACTAGTCACAGGAAGTGTTACATCAGTGTTCTAGGGCTTCCATAACAAAGTACCACAGACTGAGTGGCTTAAAAACAGAAATTTATTGTCTCATAGTTCTGGAGGCTAGAAGTCTGAAATCAAGGTGTCAGTAGGGTTCATTTCTTCTGAGGGCTGTAAGGGAAGTATCTGTTTGAGGCCTTTCTCCTTGGTTTGCAGATGGCTATCTTCTCTATGTATCTTCACATGGTCTTCCCTTTGCGGGTATCTGTATCCTAATTTCCTGTGATAAGGACACCAGTAAGATTGTATTAGGGCCCACACTAATGACCTTATTTTAACTTAATTGCCTCTGTAAAGTCCTGTCTCCAGATATGGTCACATTCTGAGATACTAGGGGTTAAAACTTCAATATATGAACTTTAGGTTGCTGGGGCAGGGCACAATTCAGCTATAACAAGTACCTTGGTTTTAATATATATTCATCATCTACTCCAAGTAACTGCTGGACTCTGAACCAGATAAAGCAGATGAACAAGACACAGAACGTGCTTTTAGATTGTTGGCTACTTATTGGGATAGGTATTTTAGTATTTATTGTGCTTTGGCATCTGAGTAAACATTCACAGGACTTGGCCGTTGGAATGAGCCTACAACAATAAATCAGTCTTTTGTTTTTACTTTTGTTATTTCAAAACATGAGACACTGCCTCAATTACACCTTCCTGGGGATATGAAAAATAAACAAAACTGACAGGATACTAGTGTTTCTTTATCTGTTTGACATAAATTTAGTGATATTTAGAACTAAAGAATTTTCCAGATCTCAAAATAAAAATACCATTTTGCTAAATTTTTGTTTGTGAGGCAGAAATGAATAACCTCCATAGTGTTCCACAAAACAAGGCCTGAGACAATATTTTGAAACTATGGACAGTTATTCCTGAAAAAATATATTATGCTGGATATTGTAATTGCTCAATAAAATAGTTCATTGACTAATAAAATCTTGGATTTTACAGCTTTTAAAAGTAAAATTATGTATCACTGGTAGGTTTACAAATAAAGGCCAGTACTTTTAAAAGATCAATAGATTTAATCAAACACAGGTTATTTTTCCAATATAAATTATATTTGCATATTTAACACATGTTCTTACTCTTTCAAATGGCAATACGATGGTGACTTATCACACAGACACACATAAAATTGGTGTGTCATATAATTGTCACATATAAAATTGCTTTTAATGTTTTACCCCCTATTAACATTATAACAAAGATTCAACAAATTCAATAGGCACTAAAAAGTTTGCCTGTGGCTTGATGATGCTGTTAGAACTCTCCAGTAATCATTCATGAGCTAATCATGTTTGTACTTTGTGATTCACTTCGATCAGGTAAGAGAGAGTCTCAAAGGAGAAGTAAATTCTTCAGAATTATACTGGATTAGTTTGGGGTAGATTATTTTCATTGTAATTCACCTGTGGCCTGTTTGTATTTTGGATCTACTAGACCTCACTGCCATGCATTCTATGGCCTGACTTCTGAAATGCAAATTTACTTTAACATTGGCTTTAGGAAAACCCAGAGAAGTGGAACAACTGTGTCAATTTCATTGTTGATTTCCATTATAAACATTCTGTTCACTGAGATCCTGTTTAATAAAGAGCACCATGCACTCTCCAGTTCCTATAACTAAAGATGACTTCTCAAGAATGCAGTCTGTCATTTCTTAAAATTGAGTAGTATTCCATTGTAAACATATACCAAATTTTAATAATCCACTCATGAATTGATGGGCACTTGGTATATGTTTACAATGGAATATTACTCAATTTTAAGAAATGACAGTGAGCTAGCACCACTTATATTATCCTGGATTAAGCTTAAACCCTTTATTCAAAGTGAGGTGACACAAGACTGGAAGAATGGACCCCACATGTACTCGCCATCAAATTGGTACTGACTGATAAACACTATAGGGTGGTGGTGTTCCCTAGGGATTCAGGGGGTGGGGGGTAAACCCACGTCTGAGCGATGTGGTGGGCACTGTGGAGGGGAGGGACATGCTTGAAAAGTAGTTGGGGATTGTACCCCCATAATATGCTGAAATAAAAAAAAAAAGAAAAGTAGTTGGGGAAGGGAATTAGGGGTCTCAATAGGCGGAAGGAATTCCTCTAAAACTTATTTATGTGAATAGCTGTACAATTTGGTAAATTCACTAAAAATCATTTAATTGTACACTTAAAAAAAGAATGCAGTCTGTCCCTTTTATTATTAAATAATAACCTGCCTAATGGGTAAAATGAACACAATCTGGGTGATGGGCACACTTACAACTATGACTCAAGCATACTAAAAGTGATCCATACAACCAATGATATTTGTATCCCCATAATACTTTGAATTATAAAGAAAAGAATGCAATCTGTTTGAGAAGAAGGGACATACTATGAACAAAGAAGTCGTAAAGTAACATGAGAATACACAGCATTCACCATGTAAGACTCGGTGCACACTGTCTGTGGGATGGGTACTCTTGTTGGGCAGTGCAAAGGCAATTTATGTAACCAAAGTGTTTGTACCCTGTAATACTTTGAAATAAAAAAAAAATAAAAAATATACTTGATCAGGAAACTGAAAGGAAGGAGGGATGGTTTGGTAGAATAAGGAACTCTGGGTTCAGCTGATTCCTATTTGCAGACTCTGTCTTAGCTCTCCTTGCTCAGATATTTGAGGATGTCATATATAACAACAAATCCATATATAGCATTATGTGCCATGTACTTTTATAAATATATAACATATTATAACTTATCATATATTATATATATTAACTAATTTGATCCCCACTACAGCTTCAAGAGATAAATACTTTTATTCTCTATTTTACAGATGCAGAGAGTTTGCATAACTTGCCTGAGGTTACACCATTGGTAAGTGTTGGAGCTGGGATTTGAACCCAGGTAATGTGGCACCAGTCCTCAGTATCTCCACATCAGGATGCCTTTTGCTGTTGATTTCTGTTCTTATGCTGACCATTTCCATCCTTGGTCACCTGGACAATTCCTGTTTCCTAAAAAATATTTGTTCACTCAGTCCTTGCATAACTCTTATCACTCCATATACATGCTTAGAAATACACACATAGAGCTGGAGCCCTGTGAATTCCAGCCCCATCCCTGACCTTTATGCCCAATTCCTGCAGCTAGATGGCTCTCTGGGCTCTCTGTCAGTGTGTGCACTTCACGTAGATGTTCTTTTATGCTTTTATTTTTTTTTTAAATTGTGCTTCACTTATCTTCCAGACAATGCTTCTTACCTCTTCTTGGACTTCCTGTGGCCAAGCTCTGGTTGCCAATGCTCCTTCCCTCTGTATGCTGTACTTTCACTGAGTGAATGGCTCCCTCTCGTCATCATTCTCTTCTGGATCAAATTAGTGGTTCTTTTCCAATTTATAAAAATCTAGCTACTTTCTCAACCCTCCCAGTTGGGCCCATATCAAAGCAGTTATATCTATTGTTCTTGGACCTAAATGACTTATCAATGGTATGTAGTGATTTGTTTTCTGCAAGGGACAATATGCAAGGTGGTGGGGAGGATTTAGAAGACAGCATTCACAATGGCCAACAGAGGGAAAAGGTAGATATCTTAAAAGTGACTCACTTGGAATATTAATCCCCTATCCCCATATCAAGGCTTGACATTTTTATTTTTTCCTCAGTCTCAGGTACTACTTCATCTGCATCCATTGAGCTCAAATAAAACAAAATAATAAAAGCTGAAATTTCCACTTTGCTATCGTTAGCAATGGCATTTACATTTCATGATTGGTTTTATTCTAGTACTTTCTCTTAAATTCTGAGAATATGGCCTACTGTATCCCATATTACAATGCTTAAGTCCTATCTTACTATGGATACTGAGTATAAAAGTGGCCTCAATAAAATACTTAACCACTCCAGGTCTCTACAGTTTTTGTTTACATCTCAGTGTTTGTGCTATTTCTTAGTGAGCCATAGCAAATCAAAATGGCTAATATGACATAATTTTAAGACAATGAAAGAAAAACCATCTGCAATTTCTTCCACTGCTGGTTTATGGAAAGTAGTGGCTTTTATTAGGAAGCATGCTGAAGTGGAGAATGGCGCTCAAAGAATATAGTCCAGCCCTCCCATTATCTTCAAGTCACTCAGCATCCTGCAGTCATAGATAACTCACTTACAAGAGGTGAATTTGGAATAGTTCTCCCAGATAATAACTTGCTTCGGTTAAACAAAAATCTGATGTTTGCAAAGCTATGCAGAAACAGGTGTGTATACTGAAGGTGTTAAATTTGGCCCAATTAGAGCAATTTGGCAGAATATAAATATCTGTACCTTTTGGTCTAGTCATTGAATCTCTCAAATTTAAATTTATGCTAAGTCAACTAATCTAAACTGAGAAAAAACTATCCATCTCTCACTAAAACATTATTGACAATAGTAAATTGTTATTTTAGCATCCATTCACAGAAATGAAAAAGAATAAATTAAATGCTCAGCAATAGAGTAATATTGAAGTAAATTAGTTTCTCAGATAGATATAATACTATATGGTCATTTAAAATGGTGAATATGGGGTCTGTGTTACTATAAGGGTCAGAAAACTATGGCCAAGTTGTGCCAAATGCATTCCATTACCTGTTTTTGCAAATACAGTTTTACTGAAAGACAGAAATGTCATGTCTTCATGTATCTTCAATGGCTGCTTTTGTGCCACAGTGGCAGAGATGAGTAGCTTTGACAGAGACTGTATGGTTGCAAAGCCTAAAATAACTATATATAGCCCTTTATAGAAAGATTTTAGAAATCCCTGGCTTACAAGATACTTATAACGAAAGGAAAGTAAAACTTGAAAATACACCTGCAGTTATATAACTATAAAATGCATTCTGTATGTACCCTAAACTTCTTTGTACAGATGGCATGTAGGTAAATAGAACAGACCGTGATATGGCTGGATTACAGAGGTGCCATTAGGTGTTTTACTTTTCTAAATCCTTTCAATGTTCCTGTTTTAAATTATTAAACCAGTATTTTAAAGCATTAATGTGTTCTTCTTGGCCAAGGTGGTGTGGCAAAAGGATGCCACTATGCTGCCCTGTGTTAACTGAACTTGGAAAGGCCATTTTTTTTTTTTTTTTGGACAGTGGCAGCCTAATATTATTGGCCAGTGGCAATGAGGCTAACATTACACATTATTCTGTAGGATGCCTTATCTGCTTTTAGTAGGCGGTTCTTTCCTTTGCTGCATTCCTAGATTATAAGCAATTAAAGTGTTGAGTAGAGCACTGATGACAGTAAGAGCATGCTCTGTTATTCTGTTATTCTGACAGCCCAGCAGTGCTGAAAGTAACAAGATAATCTATTTGACTCTACACTCTATGACAGTTAAAAAAGTGGTAGAACTGTCTAAAATTTGAGCCAGTCTATAAATTGGATAAACCAAATTCATAAGAGGTCTGTTGTTCTTTAAAGGAGTTGGATCAAAAGCAAGTCAACATAGTAATTATCCCCACCAGTGTGAACAACGTTTCTTCCTCACGTAGCACCAGAATAATGCTGTGTTGTTTGTTGCCAAGAGGAGGGTGCTAGACTTGTAAGGTTCCAAAGCTAGGAGCAACCTTGACCAAACCAATCAGTTCCCAGGCCTCACTGTCCCCATTTTGCATCAGATGACTGCTTCTCAACCTTGGTTGCACATTAGAATCACCTGGGAGTCAGAATTTGGTAGTAAGAGGGAGGATGAGAGGAAGGAGAGCTGGGCCACCTCGTAATACTCTTTAAAATTCATCTAGATGATTCCCATGTACGGCCAGGGTTGAGAATCATTGGGTAAAATGATGTCTACATTTCTTTTAAATTGTGTTTTAGACTATGTACACCTACATATGTGTGTGTGTGTGTGTGTGTCTGTGTGTACACATATTCACATGTTGGGAGGTTATCTGTTTTATTTTGTCATCAAATGACAATCATAAGCTATGAAAACAAATTATTATTTTAATAGCATAGTTATCATTTAATGAACTCATATAGGCCAGATACTTGCTAACTTTCTTATTTTTTAAAGTAAAAATTGTCAAGTTTAACCCTCCTAACAAACCTCTGATATTTATGTCCTTATCATCATTCTAATTTAAACTGAAGAAACTGAAGTTTATGAGAGATCAACTACCTTACTCAAGGTTATAGAACTAGTAAATGGCAAGACTGGAATTTCAACTGATGTTTATTTAAGTCCAAGGACTGATACTCTCTCTTCTACCATCTATTCTTTTCAAAAGCAATTTTACTTAAGCTATCAAGTTATTTTATATACTCCCTAATTAGAGTATAATACCACCCATCCAACTTAAGGATTATTGAGTCAATGCTTTGAGTCACCTGCCTAGAGGTTATTTAGACAAAATACTGGCACATGTCTACTGTTTGGCTGTTAAACTTTTAAAATTTGTACCAGTAAGGGTTTTCTAGAGAAAACGAATCAGTAAAACAAGTGAATACACAGACATACATACACAAATATTTATTTATTTCAAGAAATTGGCTTATGCAATTGTGGGGGTTGACAAGTCTGAACACTGAAACTCTCAGACATGATTCTTGAGGCCGAATTTCTTCAGGGAAATCTAAATTTTTCTTGTAAATCTTTTCAACTGACTGGTTGAGGCCCACCCACATGTTCAAGGATGATTTCCTTTACTTAAAGTCTGCTAATTATAAATATTAACCGTTGTGACAAAATACCTTCACAGCAGCACCTGGATTAGTGTTTGACTGAATAACCTTAGCCTAGCCAAATTGACATATAAAACTAACTATCGCAAAATTGTATGTGGGCCAGCATGTACACTCCAGCTGGAAAACTCCAAGGGAATATTCCCTGCTATGAACTTCTACAGCATTTTGTTTCTACTTCTCTTATAAAGTTACATAGTTAAAACATTCTGACTTGTCAGAATAAAGTATCAAGCACTGTGTTAGATGTTGAGAATTCTGAAAGGAATAAGATAACAGACTTTGCTGTCAGAAAATGCCTGACTCAAAGTTCTTAGCATCATTTGTTGTATGTGTCAGGTACTCCAGTATTTGAATGAACAGAGACCGGTTTGATATTCAAGAGTCTCACTAATGTTTCTTCCAAAATCATCAACATTTATATTGCAATTCTCTTGTATTCTTTGGGTGAATTTCATGATAGATACATCGTGAATGTAATCCTACAATTAATGTGATACTTTTGATCAAGCATTTGATGCTTGTAGAATAAACATGATTTCATAAAATATATTCCTTTCTGCCAAAAATCAGTCCATTTGTGGCAATTTAATGAAAGATTGTCAAATCTAGATATTTCACATAAAAAACAGGCTCTGGCCACAATTTACAAAAATCTTATTGAATCAGGGAATTCAATGGGAAGAAAAAGAGAAAATATTCCTAGTTCCTTAGCATCTTGAAGGTTAATATCCCCAGTTAATATACAGATTGTTTCAGTCTACCTTTTTACAGGGTGGTTGTGCTGTTGTGTAATGGAACTAAACGATGTAATTAGCTTGGAACTAAAAAAAGTTATGTCTCCCCTCCCACCAAAAACACGCAGGGGACTATTGAAGATATCATGAGTTACTATATTTAAAAACAATCGATAAGAATTTTTAAACTGTGGTATAACTGTACATATACATATGTAAGATACTTCTTCAAGTGTTTTTGAAGAATAATAAAATAAAATAATAGATATTCATTGAATGCATTCTATATTCTTGATAGTTTGTAAATGTAATCTCATTTATTCTTCTAAACAACTCTGTTTTGTAGGTGCTATTATCTCATATGACAGCTGAGGAAACCGAGGCTCAGAGACCACACAGCTAGTAAGTGGTAGAACTGAAATTTGAACCTAGATCTGCCTGACTCCAAGGATTGTGCTCTTTTCATTATTCCACACTGTGTCTCAGTAATGTCATTCTTTTGTTGTGCAGGAAGAAAGTCTCTTCATTTAGTAGCCAAGCTATTATGTTTATCATTTAAAATTATAAACTATAGATAATTTCAAAGTTGTCAAATACTATCACTTGTCACTTATTTTTAAATAGGTTTCCCTATGGAGCTGTTTGTAGCTGATAAAAGAAATAATCATTCTTATGCTTGCTTTCTGAAATATTTATTTATTAAAAACAAAGGGTTGTCCCAATTCCCTTCCAGATGTCAGGTACCAGAGAACTGGATCAGGAATGTTCTCCTTTTTTGAATTTTAATTCACTTTTAATTTTGCATTTCTCCTACAGTTATCCAAGGATATGTGACACATAGTTGCTTGATCTTTCTTGTGAGAATTCTTTCTTACTTGCTCCATCTTTTCAGATTAGAAAGCAATTGATAAATGGTTGTAAAAATATGAAAATGGACTTTGTAGTTTGCCCATTTGAATTATATGTGCATCAAATGGTATCTAGACATTTGATGCACATGTATATCAGTGGTGTAAATGATGGAATAAGTGGTGTAAAATGAAAGCCAGAGGCTGCATTTTGCCAGATTCTGCTGTAAATGAATTTTAAATAGTATACCTGGGCTAATGATAAAGTGACCATATAATTTATCCTCCTAAATGTGATCCTTTCAGAGTGAAATCTGAAGCCATTATTAATTATCCTGGGATAGGAATTAACCTGGACATGAGGTCATCCTGTATGAGGGACGTCACCATGAAACACTGTTTCCTGCATCAGAATTTTAATGCTAAATTAGTATGCACCTCTAGGTGTCATTCCTCTTAGTTGTAATTCAACCAACATTTATTAACTATTTAATATGTATTAGGTTCTGTGCTAGATGATATGTACAGTATTGGAGAATGGGTACAGTATTGGAGGATGAGCACACAGCTGGATGGGCAGAGACCTAAAAGTCTTCTCTTGATTTAATTCAGATGGTAGAAAGTATGAGCGTTCTCTGGGAGTATAGTGAAGTGAATTGTGAGCCAAATTTGGGCTGGAGAAGGAGAGGATTATGGAATATTTTTGAGCTAAATCTTGAAGGATGACATTTTGATTGAAGGTAGGAAATTGAAGGCAGAAAGCAAAACATATATGCAGGCCCTTGGGTGTGAAAGTGCGTATGAGTTTGATGACAGTACAGTAGTTTGATGTGGCTTAAATATAAAGAGCATAGGAGACCAAAGTGACAAATGAGACTTTAAAAGTAGGTTATGAGCAACATTGTGAAGGCTTTATAATCTTAAATCCCTTTTCATAAGAAGGCCCTTACAGAATATTCCTATATAAACCCCTCAAAAAGAGAATCAAATAATAACATGAATAAACTAAATTTTAATACTTTCCCCAAGTAATATATTTTCATATGCTTTTCATATGTTTTCATTCAAAAACATACATTGTCCATTCATTAAACTAGTATTACTCAAAGTATGGTCTTCAAAACAATAGCGTCATCGCCACTTGTGAACTTATTAGAAATGTAAATTTATGGCCCCCAACTTGATCTACTGAATCCAAATCTCTGGGGATGGGACCCAAAACACTTGGTTTTTCAGTAGCTCCCCAAGAGGAATCTTATGCACATTAAAGTTTGAGAACTGCTGCAGTAAACATTTCTTGGGTGTTTCTTTACTGTCAGCTTCTGTGATGGACACTGGAGATACAGAGTTGAATTGTATTAGATAAAGTCCGAACCCTTGGTTGTATTAATAGAACAATTAACATGTAAATGAAATCCTCTTCTGTGAGAAATAAGCCACAGACTGACAAGCATATTGGCTAGCTTATAATGCATTACTGCTAAAGTATTCCATGATTCAGATGCTAAGAATTTGCAACGCATTCCAGAATTTTTAGGAAAACATGGGACTCTTTTCTTAACATCTAAAGCAATGATTTATTTAATTGTGCACAGTCTTTTTTTTTTTTTAAGACAGAGTCTCACTCTGTTGCCTGGGCTGGAGTGCAGTGGTGTCAGCCTAGCTCACAGCAACCGCAAACTCCTGGGCTTAAGCAATCCTTCTGCTTCAGCCTACTGAGTAGCTGGGACTACAGGCATGCGCCACCATGCCTGGCTAATTTATTTTTTATATATGTATTTTTTAGTTGTCCAGCTAATTTCTTTCTATTTTTTTGGAAGAGACGAGGTCTTGCTCTTGCTCAGGTTGGTCTCGAGCTCCTGAGCTCAAACGATCTGCCAGCCTCGGCCTCCCAGAGTGCTAGGATTATAGGCATGAGCCAACATGCCCGACCTGTACAGGTTTTTAATATCACTTAATTTATCTTCAGAGATATTTCTAATGCTAGTGAAGATCTGGAAGAAATCTGTACTTTTAGCCTTTGCCTTTTTAAAATAGCTTACATTTTCTGCTTTTGTGATATGCTCATTCATTTAGAAAATTTCAGTACTTGATAATTTATCTTTAACTGTTGGCAATTGTTATTTTTATTACCAAACAGTTCAAATATACTGAAATATCCATGTATAAATCATGCAAATTTAGCATATTTTATATGAAAGAAATATTTTAATATATATACCAAATCAGAGACCAAGAAGAAAAGAATAGAGAGAATACAGAAGTGGTAATATTTGAGGAATATTGAAGAATTGGAGGAGTTATTGAGGCCTGAACATTTTCCAGAATAGATAAAAGTCATGAATCCATGGATTCAGGAGAGATACCATGTATACACGGTAAAATATACAAAAAGAAATTGACATATGAGTTATGAAACAACAGAAAGCCAAAGACAAATAAAAATATCTCAAAAAGGCAATACCTTTTACTATAGCCTCCAAAAAATTTAAATATCTAGGAGTAAATTTAACAAAGATACGAAAGACTTATACAAGGAGAATTATGAAACACTAAAAAAAGAAATTGTAGAAGATGTAAGAAGATGGAAAAATCTGCCTTGTTCATGGATTGGTAGAATCAATATTGTTAAAATGTCTATATTACCTAAAGTG
>CAUYRT010040585.1:0-26697 GCA_963574885.1 Lepilemur ruficaudatus
TTTTTTTTTGAGACAGAGTCTCACTCTGTTGCCCGGACTAGAGTGCCATGGCGTCAGCCTAGCTCACAGCAACCTCAAACTCCTGGGTTCAAGCAATCCTTCTGCCTCAGCCTCCTGAGTAGCTGGGACTACAGGCATGCACCACCATGCCCGGCTAATTTTTTCTATATATATTTAGTTGGCCAATTAATTTCTTTCTATTTATAGTAGAGACGGGGTCTCGCTCTTGCTCAGGCTGGTCTTGAACTCCTGACCTTGAGCAATCCGCCCGCCTCGGCCTCCCAGAGTGCTAGGATTACAGGCGTGAGCCACCGCGCCTGGCCAGTTCTTTCAATTCTTTAGTGTATACACCTAGAAGTGGAATTGCTGAATCATTGGCAATTCTACGTATAACTTTTTTAGGAACTGCCAAACTATTTTCTACATCATTTTTACATTCCTACCAGCAATACAGAAGGGTTCCAATTTCTAGACATTATCACCAACAGCTGTTATTTTTATTTTTTTGACAATAACCAACCTAATGAAGTGGTATCTCATTGTGATTGTAATTTGCATTTGCCTAATGATTAGTGAAGTTGAGCATATCTTTTCATGTGCTTATTGGCCACTTGTATATCTTCTTTAAAGAAAGTCTATTCTTCAAACCAATTTCTCATGGTCAAAAAAAAAGAAATGTCTATTTAAGTCCTTTCACACATTTTTTAATTGGGTTGTTTGTTTTGTTGTTGTTGAGATGTACAAGTTTTTAACGGTTAGCAAATGAAAAATCATGAAGAAAAATAGTCATCAGAGCTGCACTCCAATTTGAAATGTACAAAATCTACACTGCACCTATTAAAGTCTCAACTTCCTTTTATGAAATTCCATCCTCAAAGTCTCTAAAACTAAATATTTTAACATTTCCTTTATCCCTGATATCTAAGAGATCACTAACCTCTTTCACATCTCCTTCAGCTTTCTCCCATCTTCTCTTTCTTCAAGGGACCAAGCTCACTCACCTGAACTACCACAAAGAAGTTTCCCGAACAACAGTCTCCCTACGCTCCAGGCAAACTTATCTGTATACTGCCAACAAAACAATCTCTTCTCGAAATACAAAGCTGATTATTTTCCACTTTAAAATTCTTGGTAGGCTCCCTTCTGCGTACAGTTTAAGATCAAATCCTTCAGTTTATATACAAGGCCCCGTGGTCTGGATACTTCTAGCACCCACTTACATCTCTCCATATCCACACATTGTGTATAGCCATTCTGAACTTAGAGAAAGTCATGTTTTTCATAATTCTTTTTGCTGTGATTCCCTCTGCCTAGAATTCCTTTCTTTCATCGATTTCCAATTCAAATAGCATCTTCTTTGAAAAACCCTCCATTTGGACCTCAGTCCTTTGGGCTCTCACCACACTGTGGACACCCAGTTATTATACAGCACTCAGTATACATCATTTTAGCTTATCTGTTCTCCTTTCTAGACTGTGAGTCCTTCAATGGCAGAAACTAACTGTCATCTTTGTAGCCCCAGCACTCAGCACAATGTCTAAAACAGAGTTAGACTAAATACCTGTAGGATGAATAAAAGAATGAACAAATAGAATGAGTCACACATACCTGGTATTATTTCTTAACCAAAATATAAAATTATCTTGCTCCATGTTAGCAAGAAGACTAAATTACAACATACCTTCCAGGCCAAAAGGACTGAAATTCCAAATCTTATGATTATACTTACAAATGATCTTAAAAGAGACAATACATCTAACTGCATATCCACTGAATCTAGTAAACAGGCAATTGTTCCTGGAGAAACTAAGACGAAAACATAGAAACAAAGAACTGTTTGGATACTGTGAAATCCACTTTTCACATCTATACTAACTATATGAGTTTTACGAAAAAAATTATCATCAAAAAGATCACTAGCTTCACCACTCCTGGACAAAAACGCTTTCACACATGCCCTCAAATTTTGGAATAATAATTCAGCTTATCCTTTCTAATAAATAGTAAGAGTACAATGCTCATCAGGAAGTAGTCAATGGGGTGTGAGGAAGGAAGAAACAGTGTTCTAGTAAAAGGATTTCAGTTTTTACAAATGTGGAAATTAACATTAGTCAAAGTCTCCAAAACCTCTTGTCAAACCTATTCGACTACTATAAATGTATTATTAGCTTTCCCCCCCAACTTTTTTTCTTTTTTTTTTTTTCTTTTTTTTTTGAGACAGAGTCTCACTCTGTTGCCCGGGCTGTAGATTGCTGTGGCATCAGCCTAGCTCACAGCAACCTCAAACTCCTGGGTTCAAGCAATCCTTCTGCCTCAGCCTCCCGAGTAGCTGGGACTACAGGCATGCGCCACCATGCCCGGCTAATTTTTTACATATATTTTTAGTTGTCCAATTAATTTCTTTCTGTTTATAGTAGAGACGGGGTCTCGCTCTTACTCAGGCTGGTCTTGAACTCCTGACCTTGAGCAATCCACCGGCCTCGGCCTCCCAGAGTGCTAGGATTACAGGCGTGAGCCACCGCGCCCGGCCTCCTCTTTTATATATATCTCTAGAGTTAATTTTAGAAATTATTGCAATATTTAGAAGTTATCTTATAAGAATACAATTACTTCCAAAAAGCATATTGCTTTATCAACTCATCTCTTCTGATTTTGCAAAGATGTTTCCAAAGATAACTCATTTGCTTTTTCTTTTGTCTTGAAAGAAACACAAAACAGCCTTTCAGAAAAACTGTACTGGCCGGGTGCGGTGGCTCACGCCTGTAATCCTAGCACTCTGGGAGGCCGAGGCAGGCGGATTGCTCAAGGTCAGGAGTTCGAAACCAGAAAAACTGTACTAAAACCCAAACTTTCTGCTTATTACAGAGAAATAGCAAGAAATTAAGAATTAGAGAAAAAAATGTTACCATAGAATGTTTTGTTGCATTAACTAGTATTAGAATGCCCTAAGCCTTTATAGCCACAAAGATGGCAAAGAATTCTTGCCCTTTAAACAACAACAACATTAGCAATGCTGGAGGACTGAATGACAGATGTTAA
This sequence comes from Lepilemur ruficaudatus, assembly GCA_963574885.1. Taxonomy (NCBI): domain Eukaryota; kingdom Metazoa; phylum Chordata; class Mammalia; order Primates; family Lepilemuridae; genus Lepilemur; species Lepilemur ruficaudatus. The sequence goes on from CAUYRT010040585.1 coordinate 3,040, forward strand.
AGCCTCCCCTGTGAATTGGACACTTTAGTCCATCTAGGATCTTCCTCTTGGGGTCATATTACCCTGTACTTTTGAGGTGTCCAGCCCATCTAGGCACTTGCCTCCAAGACCTGGAGTTTATGAGGCTGAGAGTGTATCGGGACATAGACTAGGTAGACTCAGACCTTCAAGTTGTTTGTGGAGTAACACCAAAGAGAAGGCAAAAATAGAAAATAAAAGGAACCATACCCATACTGTGCCAACCACACTCAGGACCAGGCAGACGATCCTCACGGAAAACATCTTTTCTGAGGGTGGGGCTGGCTCACGGAGAGCCCTCCAGCTGAAAGAAAGGATTGACTCCAGTCCTAGCTCCCATCCATTTAAATCTGCTGCAGGTTGGGTTAATCATTACCTTTGTCCTGCTTGGACAGTCAATGCTCACTCTCCATCCTTTGTCCCTTCTATAATGTTGGTGTCCCAGAAATGCTTGCTCAATCCTCCTCAGCTTGTTTGCTTCCGATAAGCTGTTGCAAAGGTAGCATTTGATTCTCCAGCCAGCAGTTAGGGGAAGATCCCACATTCCAGGAACAGGGTGACTTTGAGAATGAAAAGGGGAATCCAGGAGGGCATACACATATTTCCACACTTGAGGGAATACGGAGGGTGAGGCCTTCTATAAGGCTTATGTTGAACAGACTATTTTTCTCTGTCCAAAATGGTTAAGATAGCAGCCCCTGGAACCAAACATCCTGGGTTCATAATCCCAGCTACACCGTTTCCCAGCTCTGTGCTCTGGGACAAGTTCCTTTGCCTCTTTATGGATCAATTTCCTCATTTAAAAATAAAGATAACGATAACCACCATGTGTATTCTTATGAAGAATAAATGAGGTAAAGCTTATAAAGCCTTCAGAGCAGTGACTGTCACATAGCAAGCATTCAGTAAGTGCTACAAATTATTGGAGAGCATGAAGTGCCATGAAAAATACTGTTCTTGTCTATTTCTGTGTCTTTGGACGTGACAATTTACTTTCTCTGTTCTTCATCTCCATGTCAAATTTCTCCTTGGTTCGATGGAAGTACCATAGGCTCCAGCAATCTCACTTCTGAGTATACATACAAAGGAAATGAGGTCAAAATCTAGAAGAGATATCTACATTCCCATGTTCATTGCAGCATTATTCACAATAGCCAAGATAAGGAAACAACCTAAATGTCCCTCAATGGATGAGTAGATAAAGAAAATGTGGTGTGTATATATCATACACACACACACAATGGAATATTATTCAGCCTTGGTAAAGAAGGAAATCCTGCCATTTGCAGCAACATGGATGAAACTGGAGGACATTATTTTAAGTGAAATAAGCCAGACTTGTAAGTTTCAGTCATGTAAGATAAATAAGTTCTGGAGACCTCCGTACAGCATAATGACTATAGTTAACAATATTGTGTTGTATATTTGGAATTTGCTAAGAGAGTAGATATTAAGTTTTCTCACTACATATAAAAAGGTAACTATATGAGGTGATACATATGCTAATTAGCTTGATTGTGGCAATCATTTCATGATGTATATATATGTATATCAAAACATCAAGTTGTACACCTTAAATATTATAAAAATTGTATCTGTCAATACAATATAGTTTCAGTAAAACTAAAAAAAAATCTTTGGCTTAGATTTGCCTGATTTAGAAAATTAAAAAAAAAAAAACAGGGTGTCCAGTTAAATTTGAACTTTAGATAAGCAAAAAATCCATTTTAGAATAAGTATGTCTCATGCAATATATGAAACACATTTACACTAAACATTTTTTTGTTGCTTATCTGAAATTCAAACTAACTGGTCATCCTGCAACCCTTCTGGCAGCCCTACCTTGCCTCAAATTCTGATTCCTACGTGAAGCCAATCCTGATAAAAGTAATAGCTAATATTTATTGAATGTTTACTAAGTGCCACTTTGCTACACATTTTGCAGAGTACCTGATTTAACCTCTCCAAATAAAAGCGATCTCTTGTTCTTCCATACTTCCTTAGACCATATACCATTAGTGACATTTATCACTGTAAGAGTGTTGTTCATCTCCTCCACTAGATCATAAACTTAAGAATTAAAATATTTTATTGGTATTTATATGCTCCCCAAGAGGTGTGGGTTCTCATTGAGCAAGAAAGCATGAGTGGGTTCCAGTGTCCTGAAGCTGACCTGTGGTCTCCTCTGGCCCTGCAGGCATATGAAGCTTGCTACATAAAGATGAAAGCTCCCGTGCAAGGCAGCGACCTCTTTCAGACAACGTTCCTTGTCTGATCAAGCTCACTCCTGAAGCAGCTCTCTAGGGTTTCTAGAGGCAGCTGCAGAGCAAAGAGGAAGACCTAGAGCCCTGTCCAGTTTCTAGAGGACAAAGATTCCATGAAAACCTGGGTTACACTCACCCACAATGACTGCACTTGCAAAATACCTGGCCAGGATAGGAAGGCAAGAGTTGACCTCTGCAGATGTTTTCCTACTCCTACTGGAAGTGCCCCTTTGGGGAGGTGGACATGATGAAGCAAAGAAGTTCCCAGAGAGAAAACTGGTAGGCCTCAGGTGAGCTGGTTCAACATAATCTGATTGAAAGTAAATTGCCAAAGACAACAATTTGTTTGAATGCCATCACTCTGGTGCCATGTCAACGTGTTTCCAGGAGGCTGCCTGAGGGCTTTAATCCTTGCTGTTCCAAGGTTCTCTTTAAGTATGTTCCGGGGTTTCCTTCAGTATCTGCACATCTCACTCCCTGACTTCATCCAGGCCTCTGCTCGCGTGGCACCTTCCCAGAGACGACTGCTCTGATCACACTAGCTGAAGAGTAGCCACCCTCACACGTCGTTCCATTAACCCTGCTATGTTTTTCTTCATAGTACTTTATCACTACTGGGGATTTGGGAAGCTATTTATTTTATGTCTCACCCACTATAAGCTTCAAGAAGCCAAGGAACCCTGCCTTGTCCAATGCCAGACACAGAGTAAGTACTACTCAGTTTTTGCACTAGTAAGTACTACTCAGGCCGTCACAGCCCAGTGGCAGCAGTGCAGGGTGGAAGGATAGTGGGCTTTGCAGAGTGTGAGACCTGGATTCTACCTAAGTGACATGGGCAAACTATTTAAGTTCTTTCAGCTAGTTTGCTTATCGGTAAAATGGGATGAGAATATTTATCTTGCATGATTGTTGTAAAAATTATATAAAATGGTGTACATAAAATGTTGAACATACACAATAAGAGCCCCAGAAACAGTAGCTTTTATTTTTCCTTGAATGACCCAATGCTCCATAATAGAAAGTTCTCTTTTTTTGATTCTGGGGCCAGAATTCCCTAACAGGGCCTTTTGGTGGAGCACTCTTTGTCCTGGTCCTGCAGGCTGAGCACCAAGCTGGGCTCTCCACCCATGAACGAGCTGTATGGAGCTATGGAGAAGCAGGTTTGTTTAGACAGAAAACCATGCAGATTAATAGGCAACAAATCATACAAGGAGTATCATTTTTTTAAAAGCATGTTACAATAAGGGTATCTTTAAAAGTGCAAAATTGAAAAAAAGATTCAAGAAATTTTCAGTAGCTTAAATTGCAACCTGCTGTACATTGTCTTTCCCCTCCCCACCCCCAGATGACTATGTTCTATTTTCCTTTGCTCTCATGAGAAGGATGTTCTATTTATTTATCTTCTTGAAACTAATGTAATATTCCACAAGGTATGAATATTTAAATGCAGGAATTCACACATTTGATATGCCCTGACTTCTGCCAGGACTAGAATGGCTTTTATTAGGTTTAATAGTTTATTTGTATGGTATGTAATGTATACAGAAAAGAATAGAAATTCTATAGCTGCAATTATGTTTCAGTTTTAAACTAGATCTACTCATCACAACTTCCCCATAAACAATAAAATACATAGCCAGTCATTTAGATATTTGCCATTGTGTAAATACAAATTAAAAATCCAAAACAAAACAACAGTTTTCTTTTAAATGGAACTGTTTGTTTTTCCCTGGGCTACATCCTAGAATCAAATGTATTGAATTCTGAGAGCAGTTCATTCATTTGTTTAAATTTACCAATCATTTGTCATATATACTGTTCATCCATTCCTGCATGATCTGTGCTTGAGCTAGAAAGACAAATAATGTATAGTATTTTGTCTTCAAGTTGCTTACAATCAGTGAGCAAATCAAATAAGTTATGTAGCTAAGAATTAAATTCATCTATGCAAACTTGTTATTTTTGTAGGTCTAAACAAAGAATATTTGCAATTTTATGTGGTTCAATCTAATATAAAACAATGAAAAAATTCTATAAGCTATATTCTATTTTTTTAAAAAAATTTGGAATATCGCGGGGGTGCAAACGCTTTGGTCACATAAATTGCCTTTGCACCGCCCGAGTCAAAGCTACAAGCGCGCCCATCCCCAGACAGCGTACCCCGCACTCATTAGGTGGGAATGTACCCATCCCCCCGCCCCGCCACCTCCCACGTCCCATCCCAGTATATTCTGAGTGATGTTAGAATACAACAGAAGAGGGTGGTATATCATTTTTGTGTTGTTTTTTGTTACATTTTGTGTGAAGCATTCCTTAAAAAATCAGATTTAATTCAGGCTCAAAATGCAAGATGCTTCTGAAAAATACTTATTGTGTCTTCTACCATAAAAATTTATGTGAATCCATACATTTGTTATCATTCTAACAAGAAGATAATGGCACTTTGACAGAAAATACTTTGTTAAAACAATATTAAATACACACTTGGAAAGTGCTAAAATTATTTTCTAAATTTTTAAATATCTAAATTATAAAAATTTAGGAGATTTGGGCATTTATAAATACCCTGCAGGATCTCAGCCTCAGGTTTTACAACGGCGCCAAGGATTCGCTGGAAAACATTGGCAAGGCTACCTCACTTCGTGTATCTCATATTCTCTACTTGTCTCCTGCATTTCCAGGATGTTGCAAAAGTTTGTTTTTACCAAGCGTTTACTGTGAAAAGTGAATTAGCTGGTAGAATGACCTATGTAAGAGTGACTACGGGGGTGTTTGTTTTCAGAACTTGTCGATACCCTGAACCCAGATGGTTTCCCTGGAGTTGGAGCTGTAGAGAAAAGAAGGGAATTTTCTTAGTATACAAAAATGATGCTGGCTGGGCGCGGTGGCCCACGCCTGTAATCCTAGCACTCTGGGAGGCTGGGGCGGGCGGATCGCTCAAGGTCAGGAGTTCGAAACCAGCCTGAGCAAGAGCTGAAACCTCGTCTCTACTATAAATAGAAAGAAATTAATTGGCCAACTAAAAATATATAGAAAACATTAGCCGGGCATGGTGGCACATGCTTGTAGTCCCAGCTACTCGGAAGGCTGAGGCAGAAGGATCACTTGAACCCAGGAGTTTGAGGTTGCTGTGAGCCAGGCTGACGCCGCGGCACTCATTCTAGCCCGGGCAGCAGAGTGAGACTCTGTCTCAAAAAAAAAAAAAAAAAAAAAAAAAGATTCTGAAGCACTTAAGAAAGCGAGGAGGGCCTGGCACTGTGGCTCACGCCTGTAATCCTAGCACTTTGGGAGGCCAAAGCAGGAGGATCGCTTTTGCCCAGGCGTTTGAGGCCACATAATGACACCGCTGCACTCCAGCCCGCATGGCAGAGTAAGACCTTTCTCAGAATAATAATAATAATAATAATAATAATAATAATGAGGAGGTAAAAAACAGCTTTATCTGATAAGAGCTTTTTTTTGACTTTGCTTGATTCTGTCACACTGCAATTCTCTTTGATCTCCTTGTTCAGGAAAGAAATCTACCTTATTTTGGGAGTTGAGCGATCTCCAGATTAATGACTGTTTAATTCAATAAGTCTTTTAGTATTTTTGGGATTAAGATCTATCATGTCCCAGTGATAATTATAATAATAATCCTTTTTATATCCTTGGGCATAATTTTCATGGTCTTTTATTTAAGCACTTTCAATCAAGTTTCCTCTTAGTAGTTATGAGTGTGTGTGTGTGTGTGTGTGTGTGTGTGTGTGTGTGTTGAGAGAGTGAGAGGCGGAGAGAAAGAGACAGGGAGAGAAAGAGGGTAAAGTGGAGTCCTTGAGTTTTTCTCACTGTTTTATTTCATTTTTTAAATGCATTATCAAATAATTTAATTTTCAAGATAAATGTATCTTGCCTATAATGTGTTTTCTCTAGATTTACTAATTTTTCTGCATTGAACATGTATTAAAGCATAAATGCTATTTTTCAAAAGTAAAACCACTATACAGATAATCAATTGATGTATTAATTAATTCAACAACATGGATTCATTCTGACATCATATACATAGGATCCATTATATTTGGCACACTGCTCTGCTGGCTTCACTGTGGATCTCCTACTAAAGATTAGCAAACAAGATCTAGCATGTAGAACTTCCACAAACAATAAAATATATGAAAAAAGGAGGTAATTTAATTACCAAGGTCTATTTAATTCTCTGTGGTTTTTTTTAATGGGACCTAGTTTTAATGGGCCATTCTATAGTAAAACCAAGTCAATTTAAAGAAGGTTGTGGGTAAAAATTTTGCTTAGAAAAAATTAAACAAAAAATTGATGAGAAAAATGCAGAGAAACCTAAACCGAGGGACATTTTACAAAATTCATGACCAGTATAGCAGAAGAGACCCCTTTAAATTGTCAAAGTCATGAAAAACAAGGGAAGACTAAGAAAACAGCAGACCAAAAGTGACTAAGGAGATGTGACAACTAAATGTAATGTGTCCTGGATGGGATCCTGAAACACAAAAGTGACATTAGTGCAAAAACTGGTGGAATCTGAATGAAATTCGAACATTAGGCAGTGATAAAGTACCAGAGTTGATTTCTTGGTTTTGACAAATGTATCATAGTCATGTAAGATGCTAACGTTAAAGAAAACTAGGTGATGGTATAGTGAACCCTCTGTAGTATCTTTATAAATTTTCCATAAATAAAAAAAGATTGTGAAATTAAAGCTTTATTAAAAAGCAAAAGCAAAAAAATATTAGTTTAAAATTATATTTCCAAACTTAACCAACACCAGATTAAGTACAGCAATACCACTCGTAAAAGCAAAAAACAACTCAATTTTTTTTTGTTTTATTGTCTCTTGAGCAATTTCATATATTATCTTTTTCGCCCCTTCCTACAGCTTTGTGATGTAAGGGGAGCAACATATGAAGGAAAACATTTCCAGTCCAAGGTCTCTTAAATGTTAGGTCACATTGTTTTAAAGTAACATTTTAACTATTTGTCCCTGAGGATTTGAAAGAGGCCACTTTCATCACGGAGTGGAATCTGCCCTACTCTGTTTATTGAGGGAGAGTCAACATTCAGATTTATTTAGGGAGGGTTTTCTCTCTGCCTCAGGTCACCTCATGTTTTGAAAGTTATCAGTAGAAGAAAATCTGGGTGAGGACCTGGGAAAAATAGGAGTGCGTGTCAGGAACACTGGATTGTAGATTTGGGAATCATAATTTTGACCCAGTTGTAGACATGATTAAATACCGTGATCCTGAATTTACTTCAGTTTGTTCCTGTAAATATTTCCCAACAAAACTGAGGTGAGCAAGAGCATACAGTCGTGCCAGCCAGCCTTCCCAGCAAGCTTCCAAACTTGCTCCAGGGCAGTGTTCTACAAGCCATAGTCGAATCTACGGTCAACACTCCCAGCAAGCCAGTGGCTGCAGTGCCATTTGGGCCAAAGCTCATGTCTACAAGGCTAATAACTATTCATCTATCTTCAGTGTGGTTTTTCTCCTTCTTAAAGGGAAAATATTAATAGACTTCCAATATGTAGATCATTATTAGAGAATGATTATGATTGATGCAGAGTTTTATGGGGTGAATTAATTCAGAGATAATCCTCAGTCACAAAAGTAATTTGTGAAACCTCTTCCTCCCAAGAATCAATATTGTCAAAACTATGTTCTCTGGCCATAATGCAATACATTTCGATAAACATTAAAAAGTAGACAGTTTTAAAATCACAAGACTTGGAACCAAATTAAATTCACTTTATAACCCTTGGGTTCAAAAGGAAATCAAGGGAAATTATAATATACTTAGATTATAGATCTTAACAACACAGCGCTGAATGAAAATAGTAATAAGTACAATAAAAACCTTAGCAGTGATTCTCAAAGGATTTGTGATAAAGAATCAGTTTTATTAAAATTTTGGTCAGCCACAGACCTATTTTTTATAGAATACAAAAAAATTACTAGAAAAGTGAAATTTTAAGAAACAAGGATATGCAAAATATAGACCCAAATTTTTATATTTAAATTTGAATGGTATAAAATTATATCTCAATAAATGTAATCGGAACAAACATAACGTAGGAAAAGTTTTATACATGCTAATTCTCAATTTTTTTTGTTATACTTAATGGAGACCAGTAATGAAGAATTTGGGGACCAGTATTCTGAGCAACACTGATTTATAGTACAATGCCATTTATATAGTTTAAAAATACATACATACACACAAGATCCATGATTTAAAAGAATGCATACAAATGAAGAAACAAACATCAAACCTGTTAAAATTGTTTATTAAGGGGAAGATGGGACAAAAAGGAAATTTGAATAAATGAGAATCTATCAATCAAGAGATTGACCCAGCACAGACCAGTAAGAATGGTGTACTGTGAGTATGGGTAACTCAAAATCTGCCTCTGAGGCTTTGTGTACACATGAACATACATACACACACACACACACCCTACACACAATCCCCAAAGAAATAAATGAAAGATAGTCTTTCCTACATTTTTGGTCCTTTTCACCAACTTCTTATTTTCCATTTACTTTGACTCATCTCACTATCTTTAACTTTTGCCCCCTATTCTTTGAGCTATATCAAACATTAGAAATCATCACGTAGACATATGTTCCACAGAATTAGATGTATACTTTGTTTTTTACCCTTATCATCTGAATAAACCAAAGGTATCTGCTACAAATACCTTGGCTAATTTATATTGGTAAGAGCTAGAGTGAAAGAATTTTAGATCTTGGAAAAATCTCAAATCTGCTGTCTATACTTTCTTCATTTCTCATTTACTTTTAACCCACCCACAAGTCTGAAACATAACTTTCAGAGACATATTTTAAGAGCTTGATATTTGGCCGATAAATGGCCATTCCTGTCTGTTGATTTAAGATCTTTGCTCTGCACTTGTGTGACTTTAAGTCATGGTATCACTGCATATGGTACCTTCCTTTCTGGAAGCTTCCTCTGTAAGTTTCTCAAAGTGTGAGACCCTGCACATCTGATTTGCTTAGTGCTCCATTTTGCAGTCTGTGTATGCCCAGGAAAGTGAAGGGGAGGGCTTAGCAATAGCTGTCTGTGATTTGATCTGTGAATACAAATAATCTGTCTCTATGTGACCCCAAACCCTTTTTTATTCACTTAAAAGTAGATTTTGGGGGTTGATTTATCAAGACAATCCTTTCCTTTTCCACTTTATTAGTGGGGACGTGATCCAGTTGAGTCTGGAAGTATTTGTCCTGCTTTATTTCTTGTGACTGCCCTTCAAAGCTCACCACCGGATAGTAATAACTAAACAAGTAGATTCTGGAAGTTTATCTATTTTTCTCAACCCCACTGGTTTTCAAAATTAGTTAAAAAATTAATATGTACTCATTATATAACAAGTCAAACAACACAGAGGTATCTAAAGAAAAAGCTAGTAGCTCCTGCCACCAATCAATGTTCCATTATCCAATATGTAGACCAAGGTTGTACTCAGGACTCACAAAAACAGGGGCCTCCAAATCGTTTTTGAAAGAATGTTATACTGGTATTTCTGAAGAAACATTGGACAAATGATCATGGGAAAAATCAGAAATCTCTGGACTTCTTTATATTTATTTTGTGTTTTAGTATTTTTATTTAATTTTATAGATTGGTTGAGAGGAGAACAAATATATACAAATAATGCATATACATCAAGATTATATTTTGTTCATCAAGTTGACTGAAGAGATACTAAAAAGATTATATTTTGTTCAAAGTGTATGTGTATATATAATTTTTACATAATTTTCATTTTAGAGTTATTGTTCATCTTAAAACTTCACTTATCATTTTGTAAATGTTTCCATGTTCATAAAGAGATATTATGCTTACTATGTAATCATTCTATTCTATTCCATTGTACTAATAAACCACCTTGCTTGTCCATTCTTCCACTGCTAAATATTTTCTTAATTTCCTACTGACATGAAATTGATGCCTATATTTTTATTTCAGTACATAGCTATTTTGTTTTTTAAAAATAATTTTCTTGGGATAAATCACTGGAGTGATATTGCATCAAAACTTATGAATATTCACATAACTCTTCATATCTATGACCAAATTTCTCAGCCAAAGGATTCTATAGATTGACCAAGGGTAGACCGTATGCATTCTGAGTTTAGAAGTAGTTTGGAGTGTAATGAGGTGGGAGCAGGTGAGGTTGGAAGCAAGAAAGGGAATAGGAAGGAGGTGATTGTCCTTATCCTGGAAGAAGATGTGTATGTGTCTCTCAACTACAATAGCAGCAGTGAGGATAGAGAAAAAAAATGAATATAATAAATATTTAGGAGGTGGATTGGACAGCCTTGATGAGTAATGGGGAGGAGGGATATGGATATGTGGAAGAGGGAATGAGGAAGACTGGAGGACGAGTCACTGGTTTTTTTGAATTTGAGAAATAGATGGACTAGATCATGCTTGGGAGAGAGGAGAATATTGAGCTTACTGTGCACTGTATCCCCAATATCCATCACAGCGGCTACTACAATAAAGGCATTCAATAAATGTCGGATGAATGAATGCTTCATGCATACATGAACAAAGGAGAGCTGCAAACAATGAATCAATGTTTCTATTTTACAAAGCCTCACAGTATTTGGTTGTACACCTAGAAGTTGATTTAGTGTTTTTATTTCCTCAATAGGATATTTTAAACTCAGGATTCATGAGAACAAGAAAGTGAGAAGACTAAGAAAGAAACTGTGGAAAGAGAGTCCACAAAGCTCAGGACTTCGGAACAACCAGATCCACCTCTCATAAAATTAGTCAATTACTTTACACAGTCAACCTCATGCCAAATTATTTAGCTGTAGCTATTCCTTAGAAAGTCGGCATTCCCTGGGCTCAGGCTGTTAGAAGTCAACATCCCTGGTTCAGAGAGAAGAATGGCTCTGTTCCTTCCACTCTGCTCAGAGTTCACAGAAAGAGACTGAGCAGTCGGTTCCCTAAAGCTCTTCACTCCGAGTTGCAGTCCTCTTGGAGTGACCACGTCTGAACGCAGGTGTTTGGAGCTCAAAGCTTCTGCTGGGAGAATCCCCAAGGAGCGTTCTGTCTCTGGCTGCTCTTTGGGTACCATGCACCTTAGTTTTGTGATTATGACTTGTGCCTATGTTTTTATATGCTATTTTGCCACCTTGGGATGCTGCTTTTTCCTGTATTTGTCTTATATCTCCTGGAGGGCAAAAACCATTTCTATTCCCTTTGTAACTCCCCTAGACACAGGTATAATATTTAGCATAAAGTGAGGGCTCGACAACTACTAATAATTGCCCAACTGTAATTACTAAATTGGTGAAAAATGGTGGTTTTTAATAGTCAATAAAAGGTACCAAGTATGTAGCCTTAGGAAACAAAAGATTTATTGAAATGCATGTAGATAAATTATCATTGGCATAAAACTGTTAGTGGAGTTTTCAACATGGGCTCTTTTTACTCTTAAAATGAAGTGAGGCTTTGCAAGTCCATTGTCTCATAGGAAAAATATATTTTTCTGTTCATATAAAGTCCTTTGAAAAAGCAAATCTCTTTTGAAATGGTCTTTTAAACGTCTCCAGCCTATGAATATATAAGAAAACAAAAAATAATATTAAAAAGATACAATTCTCTCTGTTTAAAAAGAATTGAATATGAATGATTTAAGGGAAATAAGATGGAAAATAGTTATTTGAAACTCTAAAATATTCTCCTATTTTGTTAGTATATACTAAAACATTTAGGAAGTAATAAAAATTTAAACATATCAAGACAAAATGACAAGTGATCATAAAAATGCAAAAAGTGACAATAGTTTTATTATTATAGAAGGAAACAAGTCAAAATGTTATGTCCTCAAACTGACAATTTTTAAATAACTCTGATTTCAGGGATTTGAAAATACAGTCCAAAGTGAGTTTAATTTCCATTTGAGGCCAAATATCCTTAATAGAAGACTTAAAATCAATAAATATGGTGAGAGAAAATAGGAAGAAACTTTCAGAAAATTTCTGAAATGTTGTGGATCAATAGAAATTAGCAGTTAATTTTCTACAAATCAGTCCCAGGGTAAAATGACTTAGTCATATTCTATTTCCACGTTGTGTTCTGGCCCCACCTGCTTTGATCCCCCCAGGTGGTGTTGCTGTCCTTCTCCAATGGAGAGTCTGTTGAATGGAATCATCTTCATAGTGGTTTTCTTCATGGAATACCACCGGGATTTCCAAGTGGCCCAAATAATGCCGTTATCATAACCATTAGGAGTAGATGCTTTTGAGTAAGTGCCACCTAAGACAAGTCACAGATATACATATTATTGCTCTCTAATTTCCTTACCTCAGCCAGTCTATAAAGAACTATTATGAAGTGCATTGCCAGTTACATTAAATTTATAGTGTTATCTATTAACCCTAAAATCTCAATTTATAATTAAAATAAATGTATTATTAAACAACCCCTTATGTCTGTGTTGTGCCTCATAGTCACACCCATACTTTAAATTTATTCACTACAAGCAGGGCTAGAAACCCAAAGTTCCCTAATTGGCCTCTCTCCCTAAGTCAGTCATCCTGGACTCAGCTCTTGTGGGCATCTTGCCTCAGACAGGTTAGAATAGTAGGAGTGCAACATTCCTGATCAGGTGGCCTCAGGTTATCTGAAAACACAATTTTCCTGGTTAATTGAAGAAAGTATGAAGGGCTTTAGGAGATAATTCTAGAATGTTATTTGACATCTCCATTATAAAGTGGAGACTAGGTTGATTTGCCTTCTCCTTGTCCCAGAGCACCAGATCTCATGTAATTGTGTAAGGGGGTTGTCTGAGTTCAGTACTGGAGTGTACTGCAAGCTATCAACACGGCTACCCTGGGTCATATGGCTCAAGCACTTGCCCTGAGACTTTCTTCTAATTGTGTGGCTTGTTGGTGCAAAATTAAGTTAGAGTTTTCCAATTAAAATGTTGTGAAAACCAAAAGGATACTTTATATAAACTTTGACAGGACTCCAAATTGGCTATTGGCTAGGATGATGGTGCTCTTAGGAAGTAAGGTTGCTCATCAGTAGGGCTTCCCCACACATAATTGTTGGGTTGTAAATAAAACCAGTTTTCCAAACCATTCCAGCCTTATTGCAAACTATAGCCTACCCCTGCCCCATCCTAAAATAAGTGTCTGCAATCCCCAGACTGGACTCTTCTCTCAAGCTTTCATGATCTTCTGCCCTTACCGGTACTTCCCCACCCTTGATTCCATTCCTCCAGACACCTGCTGTGTGCTCACTGAGTGTATCTGACACATAGCTCATGGGAAGCTGAGCCAGGCTCATGTGTTAACAAGCATCAATATGGTAATGTTAGTCTATCCAGATCAGATATACAGTATGTCTAAAGCAGATACCATAAACCAAAATGCCAACTATGATGGAGATAGTTTGGGTTACAAGGAAGACCACTGGATATTTTGCAGCAGGTGGATTTCTTGTAGAAGGGCCAATTTTAGGCATAAGCTTGGTATTATCCAATTCCAATTTAAAACGAAGAACCACATGATAAAAGCCCCACTCACTATCTTCACTAATTATTTCTCATTTCTTTATATTTATTACCTTCTATAAAAATATTATATACTATATATTAATTGGAATCTAAGAAAGAAAGACATACCTTGGTAGTAAATTCCATTGAGGTGGCCAGCGTGACATTTGTTCATCCACCAACCAGATCCATCCTGTTCAGCACAGTTACCTTCAAACTTATCATTGTCATTGTCCCAGGTACTGAACTGCATGCCATTGTGAGATGTGAAAAACTTGTCACTAGGATCATCACCAAAATCATAGCCATCAAAGGCATCTCCGGCTTCTCCACCAATGAAGTAGGCATATGTCAGGCGGTACTTGTCAGCTTCAGGTCCCACCTTGAACATGGCATAGTCTGCATGACTGTGAAGAAAGGAATAGAGACATCATATCCTGAGCCTCCTCAGGGATCTCAGAAGTTCCCTCTTTCATAGGACAGTTGCTTAGAATTTCTCACTTTGCTTCTTAAGGCTAAAACATGCTCATTGAGTAAAGTTTTCTGCAAATCTGGCAAGAGAAAATGGATGTATGAACCAGTCAAGAACTCATCCATACCACCCAGGGTGAGTTTAGAAGCCTTCAAGACAACCCAGTGAGAACTAATAACCTCACCCACTTGAATGTCTTCTGCTTTTTTTTTTCAGCCTAAGATCAAATCAAGATGTGTGGATGAATTGGACTAATTTCATATTTTCAACTTTTTTTTTAAATGTTTGGCGTTGCACACACGTTATCACAGATCACAGTCATTATCTGACAGTGAGTGACTCTTAAGGCACCAACCTTGAAAGAGTCACAGCTCCATTAGCCACTCATATCACCTGAAGGGTGATGTGCTGAAGGGTTTTTTCCCCCCAAGGCAGCGTGATAGTGGAGGGAAGGAGGGCTTCTCTGAGAGCAACAAAGAAAACAAAGCGGTCCCTGTGTAGCCCACAGCATAAGTGCTGTGGGACTCAGAGAGATTCTCTCCTGGAAGAAATTGTAAAAAAGGACATAATTCTATGGTGTAGAGTGAAGAATGAGCCTTGATGAATGAACAGAGATTTCCAGAAAGTACTTAGCTTCTTCCCTAATGTCCAGTACTTGGGAAATGGGTGACACTCTCTTAGGAGAGGTTCTACTGACTGCGGTACTTTCTGGGTTAACAAACACACAAACAAATGAAAACTCATGTGTTTGGTGACAATATATTTCATTATTCCCAAAACATAACAAGAGGGTTGGATTTTTTTCTGCATTTTAATTAGGTATACAAGGCTCAAAACCCCTTCATATCTCTGAGATAGAGAAGGCTCTAGGTCACCAAAGGAGCTGGCTGATTTAATTTTAGGGTAGCCCGTGATTTGACAGAATAGATGATCATTAAAGCACTGGGAAATACAAAAAGGCTGATTTTGCTTTTCAACCAGGGTAGTTGTTAAGAGTGCAGGTTCCTGAGTCAAACTACTTGAGTTCAAATCCTACCTCTACCATTTACCAACAACGTGCCTTTGGGCACATTAATCTATAAAACGGGATTAATAATAGTACCTGCCTAGTGAAATAGTAATTTGCATTAGATTAAATTATAATTTCATACTCAATTTCTGGTACATATTAGAAGCTCAGTAATTAGCTATTATTCTGAATGGTTCCAAGGTAAGGAGATTGTACCAAAACACTCAGATCAATCCTAAATAGAACTTACCTTTCTGGACTGCCCAAGAACCAAATTGACTCCTGGGGGAAATGGCTGGATGTGCTTTTTGCCTTTGTCAGGCTGTCTTTGCCATTGGCCTATTGACAGTTGGAAAGTACACAACCCAGACAACCTCTACAATAAAAAGTTAGAAGTCCTTTCTAAAGAGTACCTGGTTCTTCCATTCCAGTCTTCCAGTTCCACTCTTAATACATATGGGATTGCAGACTGTGTGCTTATCAAATGAATCTTCTCATTTCCTAGCCAGAACTCTGTGGTGCCAGTAGGAGACAGATGTCCAAAACCTTCTTTATATTGAATCCAGTTTTTCTTGAAATCCAGACTGCCATCGAGTCTCTAGTTACACGATTGCATGGGCAAAAGGAGAGAAGGCATTATTAATGCATGTCAAGAAAATGTTATCAGTATCTTGTTAAAAATATGGAAAGATGATTCCATCAACTACCAACTAAGTGACCTTGGCCAAGTTAGTTCAGTTTCCTCATCTATCAAATAGTAATGACACTTACTTTGTAGGGTTGCTGTGAGGATTACATGAGTGAATATTAGAGAAATACCTAAAAGAGTGCCTGGCGCATGGTAAATTAGTATTTAAAAGACACCTAGAGGACTTCAGAACTCAAGCTCGATGTTACTTGATATTACTGATGGTAGAATGGTCAACCTATTGCTCAATGTGTGTCTGCCAACCAATGCTTCCGTCATTCACTCCCTCTGAGCGCCCTCTGCAGGAGCAGTTGTCCCAGTGGCAGGAGGTAAACAGGAGGTAAGGAACCTGGGGTCTGCAGTGGCTGTCAGCAGCTGGAAGAGGCAACAAAGGGCCCTTGTCTTGGAGCAGCCAAACTGTATCCTCTAGGGGTGCTTCATCATGTTGTCACAGCTAGCCTTAGCTCTTGATCTACCTGACGGAAGAGGTCCCTTCTTGCTCTTTGTCACTATGGTATGATGATTATGTTCTATCATGAATCCACAACAGCAGTGCCAGCACAAAGTCAAAGCACAGACTCTGAAATCAGACTGCCTGGGTTTGAGTACTGACTCCATTACGTATTAGTTATGTAATCTGGGGCAAGTTACTTAACCCCTTGTACCTCAGTTTCCTCTGCTGTAAACAGCGGTAATAACAGTATCTACTTCACAGGGATATCGTGAGGGTTAAATGAGTTAGTGCTCACAAGGTGCTTAGAAAAATATCTGGCACATGGCAGAAACAGTGTAGGCACTTACTAAATACACATGGTGAGGGAAAAATTTACCTTCTGAAGCACAGTCCATCCATTTCCAGATGCATCGATTTCACAGTAGACTAAGAACTGCGTCTTGGCTTTGAGAGGTTTGACAAAGTAGAGCCCACTCACTTTGGCTCCCTTATTGGCAATGTCTTGGCAATCTGAAGGAGAAGAAATTTTACTGTGCTTTGAAATCCAGGTAAGACTGTGCTAGCCTTGAAAATGAACTTTTAACTTATAGTAAACTATTCATTTCCCAAGAAGTATTTTCTTACTTCTTATATCATCATTCCTTTCAAACTATTTTTAGCTATTCAGGAAAAGTCTAGGCAAGTGAATGCTTAAACTCAATGGCTAGACACTTTCCAATTTGTTCCTATACATTCCAATACATACACTCTCCTTTACTTTGTGTATTTACTTTCATGCACGTAATCCCAATATAAACCTCCTCACTTACCTTTTCCAGTTGTATCATGTATTTGTACTGTGTCTTTGCAAGGTTCCTGGCACTTTTCTTCAAGCTGGGCTACCTTCTGTTTCAGGTTCATGATCTTCTGATTATTTGTATTATATATTTCCTGTAAATACCTACAAACGGGTCAACAAGACAATAAAAGATAAATATTCCTTTCAGGAAAGTAATTTTTTATTTTAAAAAATAAAATTAAAATTTTTATTTTATTTTAATTACTTGTTTTAAAAGAAAATAAATATTTACTTTTAAAAAATGTTACCATATTTTCTCAAGAACTATTCCTGATAAATTATTCAATTCTTGGAAAAATTGTAAAATTATGTCATTGAATTGAGATAAATTAGAATTCTACGCTTTTTGAAAAAGAAAAACAAAAAAATAAGTTAAAACAAGAATATAATTTTGACCTGAATCTTTTCCCCTAGAATGGGGACTATAGCCTCGACTCTGAACACAAATAACAAAGCCCTTGTCAATAAACAAGGTGAGTGGTCATTTTGATTTTGACCTTATTCATAAGGGGCAGCGGATACCAACCTATATGAACGGTGAACCTGGTTTGTCGGAACACCTCCTGATGACAAGAAGCAGGAAAGACCCTGTTTGGTAGCTCACAAGTGGCAAAGCACTATTCCGTTTCACTTGTGGATCTGCTAAGGATCTATTTATGGGCTTCAATCTCTAACTTACAGAAAAGTATCTGGGACATTAGCATACATAAAACAAAACCACAGACGCTGTCCCTATTTTCTTTAATGTTTCTAGTTATATAACTTCACAGTAGGGTTGGGGGAAGTAAAAACCGTGCTTTTGTAGTTTCTCATGGGGTTGCTTGTAAATATTCAGAAATGATAGAAAACTTTCTATAATGCATAAACCGTTGTGTCTTTCTTTGATGTAAAGAAGGGTATTTGAACGCTTTTATTTCCCACTTTGTCTTAAACAATCTCTGCACAACAGTCTCCTTCAACTTCAGTGATGGGCAATAACAATGCAAATTATTATGATAATAATAGTTATCACAATAATAACAATGGTCCTCTGCTACCAAAAAGAGGAGAAATCCCTCCTGGGCCACTTCTCCCCAGCCATTTATCTCAATTTCTCATGCTGCTTTGAAAACAATTTAGAAAAAAAAATTGTTAGAAAAAAGCTAAAACTGCATCTGAGACCTTGTATTCTGAAAGTTTATGAGTCCGTGGGAAGCTATTAACACAGATGTTTCACTTCCAAATGAAAGGAGGAGAATATGCAAGTTCAGTCTTCCCTTATCAACGTGTAGCTTTTCAATATTTGGTAAACTTAGTCTCTTAAAACAAGTTTTTTATGCTCCACCCTCAATATAATTTACTTTAGTAGCCAAAATCCTTCCTATGCCCCTGCTTGCTAATTACTTACCACCAATTTGGTAAGTAATTTTTATACTTTTTTTATAAAAAGACATTTTTATAAAAGGAATTTTACTTTCAACACTCAAATTCCAATGAGTTTGATTTTATGGTGTAAGACAATTTGGGAGTGGGGAGAAAACATTCAGATAAATATGGCATGATAGCATTCGAAGACATCTAGACTACCTTTCTCCAATGTGAGTATTAAAAATCTTTCTCCAAGGTGTTGAAGATAGGCAAAATGCCAGTTGGATTTTATAAATGGAATTTGAAAAAACCACTAAAAGGTCCCTTTCACCTAAGTATGGAATATTAAATAAAAACTAAATCAGTCTTGCAGAGCAACTTAAAACAAAAATGCTTACCGAATACTTGAGTCATGTGATAAAATCAATGTTTCGTATTTCATAATTTCTTCCAGCATTTTCTTTGAATTCACAGTAGCACTCTCTATCGTATCTGTAATATGGATCAGAGACATAAAAATACTTAAGCAAATACAACAACTAAAACAACAGCAAAAGAACCTCACAGACGATTTTCTCGGTCAGGAGTGTTCAGTTTCTCACTTGGTTTTGTTGGTTCATTAGGATTATAGCTGACTTGGAGTGCTTTGATCAATTCTTTGGCTTCTGATGTGTTGTTTTCAGCTTGATTTAAGATGTTTTCCAAAGTCTGTAGGTCCTTATCTACTTTGGTTTGGTAAGTAGAGAGGAAATCTGCAATGCCGCAGGTAGTTGGGCAAAAACTACCCTGAAAGTATAACAGTGAAGTGAATTAAAATGTTGAGAAATACTACGCTTAAAATCTACCTGGTAATAAAAACAGATAAAACCCACAACTACGTTTTTAAAAAGTTGCAAGTGTCCAGTGATACTTGTGAGAGAGCTGCTTCTGCTCCTCTGCCCCTCTCCAGCTCCAACATGAAACGAGAAACATAAAAGCTACTTACAAATCGTTCATCTAAGATGCAGCAGTTGTCTCTGGTAGCAACATACTAAAGGAGAAAAATACAGAAATTTCACTTGTTTATCATCTACTTTCTTATTTCCCAGTTTTCCATTTAAAACAATATGCTTTTGTGATCAGCACACTTACTGCCAGGCATGTTGAAGAGAGTAATAAAAGAGCGTAGAAGTTGAGGATTAAACTCCGGGGGTGCAAGGACCAACTCATGATGTCTAGGGTGCCCGGCACGAGCCTCGCAGTCAGCACTGTGGCCTCCCAGGCTCCAATTGTCCCTTTATGTAAGCTCCTGGGACGGCGGGCACTGCTAGTGGCTGGAGCCTATCACGAGACTTCCTTACCAGAAGAAGGGTGGGGACATCTTTCCTGTCCCTTTTTCCTCATCCTGACCCCCAACCCACGCGCGGTTTCCCAGATTTTGCACACAGGTTTTCGCTCCTCCTTTTTGGCCCAGGTCAACCTTTTTCTTCTGACCTAAAATCGTCCCCGAAGGCTAGTGAAGCATTAGCCACTGCTGCGAGGAGGGAGCGGAGCCGGGGACGCTGTGTTGCAACTTCTTCCAGGACGTGGCCGAGAGAGCAAACAAGGAGATCTGACCCCCACCACAGCAAACCCAGCCCATCTTTACGATGGGGCTTGCTGCCGTCTCCTAAATTACCGAAAGAACTTTCTTAGCCCAGGGATGAGGTAACATACTTATTTTTAACCTGTGGCTATGGCAGGAGGAGACTTTAGCCTCCCCCCAACCACCACACCCCATGTCCCAATTCAACACTCCCAGGAACGAACGACACTGGAAATAACATTCCTGTCCCTCTGTGTTGGCCATTGTCACAGGCTGTCAGTTCTCAGTGAAGTTTTGGGCACAACTCTTCCCTTTGTCTGGCGTAGCACCGTGTCTGCCACAGAGGAGGCGAGGCCTAGGAGCTTGCTTTGTTTTCCAAGCAGTTCCATCCAGCTACCTCAGAGGAAAGCCTGGGTACAAGACGCAGGGATTTTGAAAATCCACCTCCCTTGTATCAGACTATCATAGAAGCCAAGCTGAAGGAAAAGGGACAAAATGAGACATGGGGACCAGAGGGGCATCATCCATGTCTCACCCCTACGGCTTCCTTGGGTATTGGGAAAACAAACCTATCATCACCTCCTACCGACAACCCACAGCTGTGCAGTTACATCATTATCAATGTCCCTACTTTAGGTTACCCGTCCCTTCCTTCTCTGAAACCAAGCCTACTGCAAATTTTGATGAAATATATTAGTGGGAGAAATACACCCAATTTGAAAGAAATAATCTTTAGTGTTTGATTCCAAGTCTTTAGAAAGGAATATTTATGCTTGACTTGAAAACAAAGATAAATGTTCATGTTCGGTAAATAATCAATAATTATTATAACCAAGTGAATATATCGAAGCCAGATTTGTTGCCTTTTCTCCCCTCTCTGCCTTATCAGTTATTGTCAACCACATCACCGTACCACCAGTCAATTAAGGGTCTCATGATGGATCTCTGTCCTCCACCTTATCTATTCATCTAATCAGTTGTTAATCAAGTCAGTTGAATTAAACATTAGAGGGTTAGTATTTGTTTCAAACAGCTCTACGTCTTTTGTAGCATTTATAGCAGCTTTGTATTATATGTATACATATCATATTCACCTCCTTAGATTGTAAACTGATTTCTATGGCTACAACACTAGCATAGCAATATTTAACACCCAATAACTATTGATGGCTTGAATTGAATCAGTTGCCTCTATGGAGAGATATGGGGTGAGGAGATGAAAAATAAGGTTGGGAAAAGGGTTCATTTTCTCTGCATACTCTGTAACTTAAGAATTTTGAATATATATACATATTATCTACTAAAATATACATAATCAAAATATGTAATTATTGATCACTCACAGTGATTTATTTGGTGTCCTAATAATTACTTCTTGATTATTTTTTGATTTGTCTCTAAAAGGTGACTAAGACACTGCCTTTGCCTTTAAGGAGAGTATAGCTCAACTGGAGAACATGTACATAAATAGTTCTTAAGAGCTCTGGAGTCCATCTGCCGGGGTTTGAATCCCATCTCTGCAACTTAATAGCTGTGTGACTCAGTACTAGCTACTTAACCTCTCTGAGTTTCATTATCCATGTTGGGAAAACAGATAATAGTTATAATATAGTACCTACTTAATAAGACTGCTACCAGGATTCAGTGGGATGATGTATTGAGCACATTACCTGATTCACAGAAAGTGTTAAGTAAATGTTCATAGGCTTATAAATTATCAAATGTATTTGCTATAAAATTTGTATAAATAGGAAACTCATTCAGTAGAATTGTAAGAGGGACCATTATTGGTAAATTTGGTTCCTAGGGAATGAGTTTGTTGTTCCACCTATGGGAAGTTCTCTTCAATAATCTCTTGCAATGATCAGACTATAACTGCAGTCAGATTCTGTGATGCTTTCCAGAGAAGATTGGCACCTGATTGTCTAGTTCAGAAAATTCCATTCAAATTAATTCCACCAATCAAAGCACAAAGGATAATACAAATAGATTGTGTGCCTTGTGAAAAGGTGTATTTTCTATCAGTAAGAGTGTTCAAACAAAATGTGTTCAGACTGAATGATTTTTTGTGGTTCTTTTTGCTGAAGACCAAAAACTAATGATTTGTTGAATTTAAGGTAACAATTCATGCAGTCACAGGTTGGGTTTTGGGCTCTTTAACTTCCTAAAATTTTATTAGATCTATCAGTATGTATAATATTCATGAGGTTGATAAACACTTAAATTGAGGAAATTAGAAATTCTACCTTATCACATTTACTTGTATTCCTGGCTTTCTACTGACTTCTATTAGAATCTGAGATGTGTTATCACAATTTTGGAGAAAAGAATTTGCTTTTACCACAATCACAGGTATTAAATTTAAATTATATTGGGCAAGATGCTTTCTGAGAAAAAAATGGCCAACAGTGATTTAGTGGCCTATGTTGGCCCTGCGTTCAATTTTGTACCACTTAGGTTTATTAAATTTTATTTTTTATTGTTTACTTTTTTTTGAGACAGGATTTCGTTCTGTCACCCAGGCTGGAGTGCAGTGATTCCATCATAGCTCACTGCAGCCTGGAATTCCTGCGCTCAAGAGATCCTCCTGCCTTAACCTTCCAATTAGCTGGGACTACAAACATGTACTACCATGCAGGGCTAATTTTTCTTATTTTTTAGAGAAAGGGTCTCACTATATTGCCCAGGCTGGTCTCAAACTCCTGGCCTCAGGTGATCTTCCCGCCTCAGCTTCCCAAAGTGCTGGGATTACAGGCATGAGCCACTGTGCTGAGCCAGGTTTATTACATTTTAACTACTTGTTCTATGTTTGGGCCAATTTTTTCTTTGATAAATGATAAATGATTAATGAATTCCAGGAAAGAAGAATATTTCTTAAATCACATTTTCTATACTTCTAGGTTTGTTTTTTGAGAAAATAGCATTGGTAGTATTTAAGCCAAAATAATCATTTAATTTAATTCAGGAGTCAATATGCTTGTTTATTGAAATAATGATTTCTTAAATTACTTATCATCCAACTGTTTTGTGTTCTGGTTTGAAAATATCACATCTTCATGTATATTGATAATTCATTCTGTGAGCCTCTTATCTGTTTTGTTCATCTTGGCTCCAAAATTATTGCTGAATTGGAATTTGAATGTGTAGAATTAATTCATAAATGAAGAAGACTTCATAACCTGGTGACAAATGAGACAGGCCTGAAAGAATAACGGAAAGAACCACGAGTTTTGAGCATCTCCTTTATGCGAGATATCATGCTGTAGTTTAGTTGTTTTATATATTCTCTTGTTTGATCCTTACAAGAACCCTAAGAGGTAGATACGATTATTTGCACCTTATAAATGAAGAGAGTCTTACAGAAGTTATGTGACATATTCAAGGTCACAGTGCCAGAACAGGAATTCAAAGCCACAGGGCCCAATTCCTATGGTCTTAACCATGAATTTTAACATA
>CAUYRT010040586.1:0-12606 GCA_963574885.1 Lepilemur ruficaudatus
TCAATTCATGAGTGGATTATTAAAATTTGGTATATGTTTACAAGGGAATATTACTCAATTATAAGAAACGACAGTAAGCTAGCACTGCTTATATTTTCCTGGATTGAGATTGAGCCCATTATCCAAAGTGAGGTGACACAAGATAGGAAGAATGAGTGCCACATGTACTCGCCATCAAATTGGTACTGACTGACTAACACTATGGTGCTCACATGGTGGTAGTGTTCTCCGAGGATTAGGGGGTTGCGGGGGTAAACTCACAACTGAGGGACAGTGAGCATTGTAGAGGGGAAGGGCATACCTCTAACCCTTGCTAGGGAGAGGCGAAGATATAAAATGTAACTATAATTACTCTCATAATTTCCTGAAATAAAAAAAAAACTTTAATGAGAACCTCAGTACAATGCTGAAGTAACTTTTATTTCTAAATTCCTTTTAGTTTTAGGAGAAATAAATGACAGGAAAACCTCATAGGAAAGTTTTATTTAAGTTTATGAAAATTAAACATATTGGATTTATATTTTCACTCTAAAACATCATGCCATGTCCATTTCCTCTTATAAGATGGGTAATGTGGAAAAGATTGTTTTCAGGTTATTTTGAAATTCAGAACAATTTTTGAACTTTAAAGAAAGATTTAATCATGTTCATTTGACTTTAATATGGCAGAAGGACATATTGTGCAGGTCTTAGCATATAAAATTAAAGGAATAGGATTTTTATCTAAAACACTGTTTTCTACATCTTGAAGTTAACTGTATATTTTTTTGTATTTTAAAATTTATCTCACCATTTGAATGGCTTCAATAACCCCTAAAGAGATCTTGACATAAATTTTGTTTGACCTCTTTTATTCCAATTTACATTAAAACATATTAGAAAATCTCAGGCACATAACTTCTTGATCATATGTCACTACATGCCCAAGTGCAAAAAGATGAATACTTGGGCTTGCTTAGTAATGACATATATTTTGTATTTACTAGTACTATGTAAGTGAGCTAAACATATACATTTTAAGGAGTCTTTTACTCCTTATGCTCAGCCTTTTAAGATAACTTCATAAATGGGCATCCCAGAAATGTTAAAGATGCTTTATACTATCTCCTAATTTCATGTCCTGCAATTGATTTCTGTAGCTAGTTTTGATACCTGTATTCATGAAAGCAAAATGACTGAACTGGAAACTAGATTCACCATCAATGAATTGTAGGTACCTTTAACATACTACCGCTGACCTTCACTATGATTATGTGGGAAACTTTTCTGATAGAGTAAGGAGCTCTGTAATTCAGTTACCTTGTGATTTAATTCTGCTCTGATAAGCAGAAATTGCTAAACACTATCAAATTCTACTGATGTTATTGTGTTGGAGATTGTTCATCTCCTGGGACATATCTGAAACCAGTTTAAGCCAATTACATGGTATTAATTGTTTATGTAGCTAAGGTTGTAGAATTCCTTCAGCCAACATGTATTTATTGGTTGTCATATGGCGGGGGAATCTGTTGCAGAGACAGCTAAATATGTGACTTCTTATATCAGCCTTCTTTTGGATTTGGGGGGACTAAATGAATAGAATATAAATGTTTCTGTGAAAACCCATTTCTGATACTTCAATATTGAAAGCACATCTTTATCTTTGATGAATTAGAGGAAACACAGACAGGTGTGATGCTTATCTGAGAGCACGAAACAACTGGGATTATATCCCTTTGATGTAAGACTAAGAGTCACCAAGAAACTTAAGCTGTAATTACCTAGTTAGTTGTAGGGCAAGGAATAGGGTGACAAACAGCAACGAGTTAGATGCATAGGGCACATATTTTTAGGAGGCACTCATTCTCAGAGCTCTGGCTCCATTAATAAATGCCTCCTTAAATTTTACTCCTTAGACTCCTCATTCACCTCGTCTCATCCTGGTGCTGTCTAATAGCCACATATCTATAAAACTGATAATATAGTTTGGATTTAAAGCAGACTAAACTAAGAATCTGGTTCATTTATGGAACACCAAACCATTTTGAAATACTGTATTAATTTACTATTCTATAACTTAAAAATTTTAAAAAGCAAAACATATAATAAACAAACAAAAAAGCCCAGTTGGACCAGTTCTGAGTATAGCCAGGCATACATATTTGCGAAAGCTATTATATTTGAACAATACCAAAGCATGAAAATATTATTTAAACCAAAAGAAAACTAAATCATAATTGTGCTTTGGTTTGAATTCCGCATATCCTTCTTATTGTTTATCTGTTGTATACATGACAATAAGCATGCAGCTGTATGGATGGCATTGCCTGGAATCAGTAGATTCCCCTGCTATAAAACTCATGTCATTCTGTACCCCAGAACCCGGGAGGTAAGTGCTAGAGGCTGCCCTTTGTTTGGAAAAATAAACAAGGAAATCTATAATTAACGTGTGTGTACACACATGCACATATACTTTTTGTAACTCTGTGATTATATAATCGTGGGAGATTTATTTAGCCTCTGTAAATCTTGGTTTCCTCACCCAAAAAATGGCTGACATATTGGGGAGTAATGAGATAAATGTAAAGCAATAAGCATGGTGTCTGGAAAATGATAATTTCTCAAAATATTGTAATTATTATAAAATGATGCCAATCATTTGTGAGATGTGATATTAAACAATGTCACTAAGAGGTAAGACACCTAAAACCAGATTTTTTACTTTTGGAAAGCAACTGCAGAGAAATGGGACAGTGGAAGCTGGTCAGTGGTATTTTTCACATGTATCCAAGTCTACTTTTATGTTGTTTTCAAAAGCCCCTGTGCAAACTGTTTTTTTTTTCCTTCAGGATGACTTTCAGCACTTTTCAGAAGGAGGAGGGGAAAGCCCTTTGGAAAGAGAATGATATAGTAAAAGCAGGTTCTAGGGAGAGATCTTTCATCTCTCACAATGGTCTATTATAGAGACTTCTTATGGTAGAAAAGTACAAACACAATAGTTTTCTATGAAATAAACACAATTCATTAACTTTACTTCGTATCAAACAGCAAACAGAATACATTTTACAACTTCTATTTTCAGATTAAGAGTGGTCATTATTGATTAGTGTTATACATTCTCCTTTATATCATATACTTGTGCTATAAAGGCCTCTACATAGGATTTGGAGCTTGATAATTCTATTGATCTCACACCACTGATCTCACACCACTGACTAGTTTACTACTCTAATTTTGGTTACCTCTGTGACTTTGTAGAACTTACAACATTTTATACTCTCTCTGATTGGAACGCAATTATGTTTTTGCAAAGATGGCAAATTGCAGTGGTGTATGCTATTGATTTTAGTTAATAAAAAACTTGTTACTCTCTTTTCTTTTAATGGGCTATTGCCAGAATTTTATAACTTCAGGCCCATGGTTCTTTATGAAGATTCTCGGTACTTTCAAGGGTTGGGGAAGCGTATAATGTTACAGTGAAAATATTGAAGCAAATTTGTCAAAATTGTTCCAAGGACTGTGCTTATAAACTAAGCAGGTTTGGCAGTAATAACATTGAGAAAGCAGGTACCATTTGATGAATAAGCAATTCCCTTGCAGGTTCTGTTCTACTATTTGTGTGCTTTTGCAGTTCCTATATATGTGATAAACAATAAGTAGTACTTATTTAATTGCACCATAGTATCAATCTTGTTTATTCCAATTAAGTGAAGGCAGAGAAAAAATAAATAAGAATGTGACTTTCCCTAGATGACACCTCTAGATTAGTGTTTCCAAAAATGTGGTTTGAACATCACCTACATCAATGAAGTGAAGGGGAATTAGTTTTCATAGCTGATAGTTCTGTCCAGTGCTAGATAATAGGACAATTGTCAAGTCATCAAAGTTTCTCTTTGGTGCTATCTCACTACCCCTTTACTTCTTTTCACTTTTCATATGCCCAGAATCCAGAACCTGTTCCTCACTTGCCCAAAGGTCTTCTCCTTTTTCATGCAGTGATCTGTGTTTTGAATGGATTCATTAACCCACCCCCTTTGCACTTTCCCTGCCTCAAACTTTCATCATCAAAACTTCTTTTCTAGTATTCTGTTATCTCTTAGAAAATTAAGAGAGCTTGTTAAATCCTTATGTGCTGAGAAAACATGGGTCATGATTTGAGATGGGATAAAAGCTTTTCTCACTCTTCCTTTAACATATTACTCTAGGTCAGCATCGTTCACCAAGCAGCATGTGTTATACTAGGAGTTGTTTAAGAAAGTGTAGGAATATGCAGTTCTCCCTATATAGGTCTCTCACCTCCTTCGTTAAATATATTCCTAAACATTTAATTTTCTCTGATGCTATTGTGAAAAGTGTTGCATCTTTGATTTGCATTTTGGCTTGACTGTTATTGGGGTATATGAATGCCACTGATTTGTGTGTATTGATTTTGTAACCTGTGACTTTGCTGAATTAATTTATCAATTCCAGGAGTTTCTTGATTGAACCCTTGGGATTTTCTAGGTATGATATCATGTCTTCAGCAAAGAGTGAGAATTTGACCTCTTCTGCTCCCATTTGGACACCCTTAATTGCCCTCTCTTGTATGATTGCTCTGGCAAGGACTACCAGCACTATGTTGAATAGAAGTGGAGATAGTGGGTAACCTTGTCTGGTTCCAGTTCTAACCAGGAATGCTTTCAATTTTTCCCCATTTGGTATAATATTGGCTGTGGGTTTATCATATATGGCTTTAATAATTTTAAGATATGTCCCACCTATGCCTATTCTGTTAAGAGTTTTTATAATAACAGTGTGCTGGATTTTGTCAAATACTTTTTCTGCATCTACAGAGAGAATCATATGGTCTTTGTTCTTGCTTTTATTTATGTGGTGAATTGCAATTAGAGATTTGCATATGTTGAACCATCTTTTTGCATCTCTGGGATAAAGCCCACCTGGTCATGATGAAATATTTTTCGATGTGCAATTGAATTTGGTTTGGTAAGATAGATTTACTGTCCCACCATTATTCTTCCTCAAGGAGAGTAACAAAAGGCTTATGATATATATCCAGGACAGGTGGCAGTAGAGCAGTAAAGTATAGAAAATATTTGTCCAAATATCATTCCTCCCAACATATACCATAAACAATACAAAGTCATTTATTTTCAGTACCAGTGATGGCCCAATGATTTGTTACAAAATAGGATTAAAAGATGCTTAGACCTGGTAGTGGAAATGGGGTTTCTTTTGGGGGAAACAAAAAATGTTCTAAAATTAGATTGTAATGATGACTGCAACAACCCTGTGAATGTATTTAAAACCACTGGGTTTAATTTACATCCCATGGTTGAACTGTATGGTATGTAAATTGAATCTCAATAAAGCTGTTTTTAAAAGATATGTCTAGATAGCAGGAATGTTAATGATAACTTTTAAATGCTATAGATTTATAGGGTAGGTTATAGTTTAGGCTTTAGAGTCAGACTGACCTGGGTTTGAATCTTAGATTCACCATTTGCTTACTAGCTGTGTGATTTCAGGCATGTTACTTAAGTTATCTGAGCTTTACTTTCTTCACCTATAAAATGAAGCTAATATTTTCACATGACTGTTTTGAGAACTGCATGGAAATAATGCATCTAAGGTGCTTAGCAGGATGCCTGGCACCATGATGATTATTATACTGACGTATTCTTTTTCTAATGTGTCTCGCCTCACTTTTTTAAAGATAATTTCTCACTCTGCTGCCTAGGCTACAGTGCAGTGGGGTTATAATAGCTCACTGCAACCTCAAACTCTTGTTCTCAAGCAATCCTCTCGCCTCAGCTGTGATTGTGGGTGCATGCCACTTACACCAGCTAATTTTTTTTATTTTTTTGTAGAGATGGCTTCTCACTATGTTGTCCAGGGTGGTCTCGAACCCCTAGCCTCAAGAAATTCTCACACCTCAGCCTCCCAAAGTGCTGGAATTCTAGGTGTAAGGCACCATGTCTGGTTCTCCCTTCATTCTTGGAAGATAACTAAGTTTAATTACTGCCATTTTCATTGCACATGTAGAAAAATAGCAAGTGAACCAGCTAAAATACAAAAAGCTTATTGTATTTTTCAGTTGGTTTTCCATCTATAAACTAATAACAATTACCTAGCAGAGGTGGTATAATGATTAGGATAAATTAAATTTCTACAGTAAAGGGATTTACACTGTGCTTGGCATATAGGTGGTACTCAACGAATGCCAATTCCATTCTTTATTCATCCCTGGATAAAGCTGCATTATGGTTAGCACATAATATTGGTTTGAAGGAGGCTCTTCTTTGGAAAAATAATGAAGCTATTTTCTTAAAAGTACTGGA
This sequence comes from Lepilemur ruficaudatus, assembly GCA_963574885.1. Lineage (NCBI taxonomy): Eukaryota > Metazoa > Chordata > Mammalia > Primates > Lepilemuridae > Lepilemur > Lepilemur ruficaudatus. The sequence continues at coordinate 6,318 of CAUYRT010040586.1, forward strand.
AATCAGGCGTATTTGTTCAGTCATTTCTCTGTTCATTCCTGTGATACTTATGCAATGCTTCATATATGTCAACAACTATGTTAAATGCTAGAGACAACAATAGTGAATAAGACAGACATAGCCATCTTTATGCAGAGTTTCTATTTAATACCTTGGAAACAGTTCTTATGAATAATAATAATTACTACTACAGAAAAAAACAGAAGGTAGCCTGGAAGTATAGTAGAGGTCCCCAAAGACAAAAAGAGGGGTGGGAAGATCTGTAAAGACTTCCTAGGGAAAAAAAATGTGCCATCCAAGCTAAAACTTATGTTCCAGATAGAGGGAAAATGGTATTTTGTTTACCAATGCCATCCTTCAGTAAAGTGCCCATGGTTTCTCAGCTTTTAAATGTAATCCTTATTTCTTGCTGTTTTCACAAGCCCCCGGTTTGGCTATGCTATAAGGATCAATCATTACTGACCAAATGTTACCTGCGACTGCCCTGACAGAAAGAGAAACATAAATTGTTTGGAAAATAATAATGATGAAATTGCCTTTGGATTTTGGGATGAGGTAAAACATATTGTCTCATTTGTGCACCTAGACTGTGCACAATCAGTGTAATTCTCCCATGAGTCTAATCAATATCTTCTTCTAGTTTTTCATATTGAGCTCTGTAGAAACAAACCTGAAAGGGGAAAAGTGTTTTAAACTTATTTTACCAGACCTGGTCACAACAGACAGCTTAGAAGAATCTGGATATTTTAATCTGTGGTCTGATTCTGTCATGTATATCTTATATACATGATAAATGTACAAGCCAGATATCCACGCCTTCTAACAGTATAATTTATTTTAAAACAACCTATGTTTATGCAAATGTGACAAAATGGATTCAACTGACAAAATGGGAGGTATCAATTTACCAGACTTCAAACTATACTACAAGGATATAGTAATTAAGACAGTTTGCTACTGGCACAAAAACAGGGACATTGATCAGTGGAACAGAACTGAGAACCCAGATATAAAACCATCCTTATATAGCCATCTAATCTTTAACAAAGCAGACAAAAACATACAATGGGGAAAAGAATCCTTATTCAATAAATGGTGCTGGGAAAACTGGACAGCCACATGTAGAAGATTGAAGCAGGATCCACAACTTTCACCTCTAAAAATATCAACTCATGCTGGATAACAGACTTAAACCTAAGGTGTGAAACTATTAGAACTCTAGAGGAAAATGTTGGAAATATTCTTCTAGACATTGGCCTAGGCAAAGAATTTATGAAGAAGACCCCAAAGGCAATCACAGCAATGACAAAAATAAATAAATGGGACCCGATCAAAGTAAAAAGCTTCTGCACAGCCAAAGAAATTGTCACTAGAACAAACTGACAACCTACAGAAAAGGGAGAAAATTTTCCCAAGTTACGCATCTGATAAAGGGCTGATAACTAGAATCTATTTAGAACTCAGGAAAATCAGCAAGTAAAAATCAAACAACCCTATCAAAAAGTGGTCAAAGGACATGAACAGAAACTTTTCAAAAGAAGACAGAATAAATGGCCAACAAACATATGAAAAAATGCTCAACATCTCTAATCATCAGGGAAATGCAAATCAAAACCACAAGGAGATATCACGTATCTCCAGTGAGAATGGCTTTTATCAAAAAGTCCCAAAACAATAAATGTTGGCGTGGATGCGGAGAGATAGGAACACTCCTACACTGCCGGTGGGACTGTAAACTAGCGCAACCTCTGTGGAAAGCAATATGGAGATACCTCAAAGAGATACAAGTAGATCTTCCATTTTATCCAGCAATAACATTACTGGGTATCTACCTTAAAGAACAAAGGACACTCTTATAAAAAAGACATCTGCACTCGAATGTTTATAGCAGCACAATTCACAATTGCAAAGATGTGGAAACAACCCAAGTGCCCATCTATACAAGAGTGGATTCATAAAATGTGGTGTATGTATACTATGGAGTACTATTCAGCTATAAGCAACAATGGTGATATAGCACCTCTTGTATTTTCCTGGATAGAGCTTGAACCCATTCTACTAAGGGAAGTATCCCAAGAATAGAAAAATAAGCACCACATGTACTCACCAGCTAATTGGTTTCACTGATGAACACCTAAGTGGACATATAGGAATAACATTTATTGGGCGTCGGGCAGATGGGAGGGGGGAGGAGGGGATGGGCATATACATACATAATGAGTGTGATGTGCACCATCTTGGGATGGACACGCTTGAAGCTCTGACTCTGGGAGGGAAGGGGGGGAAGGCAACACATGTAACCTAAACATTTATACCCCCATAATATGCTGAAATTAAAAAAAAATGGATGTAACTGAAATGTAGTCAGAACAATGGAATATGGCCCTGTTTTTAAAAACTTACATGACTCTACTTGGGTCTTTCTGGTGTCTCCTGGTTATCTTAAGATTTGTTAGAAGGATTCATTATACAATGTAGGTTAATACACTTTGAAACTTATAGACATGCAAGGTGATATTCTTGGTGTCGCTGTGATCATATAGTGGTTAGTACTCTGCATTGTGGAGTGTATGCCAAAATAACTAACAGATATTTTGACAAAACATGTTTTTAAATATTAATTTCTGGTATGACCTCTTTCTGAGTTCTTGCCTCCCTCACATGCAGTTAACTTCTTTTTTTCTCTTATCTTTCTTTTTGTGGTGAGGGATACAACAAACATAACTAAACAACAAAGGAAAAAAAACCATCTACTATGACATTCACTGGGTCGTCAGCATGGTACATTTGTCTTTACCATTTCTATAACCTGAAATTATCAGATGTTAGAGTGGTATCTGTCTTGTGTGGCTTGAGGTGTAACATCTAAGTTTAATTTGAAATGAAGTTAGAACCAATCTATTGTTAGAATCCAAATTTCTTTACCTTATCCTACATTGAGATAAGAATAATTTGACATATTAAAAAATCTGTCTCTTTTACTAACATCTAAGAATGTTTAATTTGAGAATAATTCTTGATCTTTCAAATAATAATTCTGTTTTGGAATTTATCTAGGAAAGAAAAATGAATATGTTTGGACTTTTGATTTGAAATTCTTTTGTATCACCTGTAACCAATATTGTATAGGAGTGTAAAAAGTATTTATTTTTTAATATGTTATCATTGGTCATAAAATCTGAGCCCTAACCTGCTTGAACTTATATAGACTAGAAGGCCTGTTTAATTTGACTTACCTAGAACTAAATTAGATACTTCCAGGTGATCCAATGAGGAATTCTAAATGTGTTAAGATAGAAAGCCTCAACCTGTGTGTGGAAACTCAACTCTTTACAATTTTGGTATTGGCCAAAATTCCCAGCCTGCTTTGGTGAGGAAACTTGCCATTGGTTAATTCTCTATTGATTTCATTTTCCTGTGTGTGTGTTTCTATCTATGGCCCCTTTCCAAAACATGTCACCAATTTTATGTTTTTATATTGTTTGCCTTTATAATTTTCTTCTGTCACTTTTATGAACATTGTACTTTTATTTAGATGATGGCTGTAACACAGGAAAGGTCATTAATCTATTGACAGTGCATTGGAATCAGCTTTCTGAATCAAATTATATCACATAGACCAAGAAATAAATGAAAAAAAAAATCCACTGAAAGGAAAAAAACTTACAGTATGTTGACAAAATTGCAAAGATTGCTTTGTGCAATTCACAATACCCTGTGCTATTAAATTTGTGTACGTTAAAATAAAGCTATTTTCTCAGATCAGATTCTTCACATTTAATTATGTCAAAATTTCTCATCTGTGACTCTTTATTTTAGGCTTAACTGTTTGTGCATCTATTGAATTTGAGACAATGTTTAATGGAAATGTTTTCAATTTTTGGTAATTAAGGCAGAGTAGGGTAACTATAAACAAACAAAAACCAATTATATATGTTAAAGGCCTTTTAGAAAATAATGGTGTTAGAACTAGAAATCTGTTGAGATAGGTTGGCTGTTTTTGTTTTTCATTTTGTTGTTTTTGTATTTTGTTTTTAAATTTCACCTGATACTACTTGCCTGAGTGAGATTTAATGTGGGTATGTAAAACAGAAATTAGTTGTGCTTTGAAGTGCCATTTTAGTGCCATTGATTTCAAGAGGCTTGGACAAGGGAGAACTAAAGGATAATAGGAATTTATGATACACTCAAAATAGTGGATATCATGGTAGTCTGTCTTGTCCATCAATGGGCATAACCACAGCATTCAGAGGGTATCAAATTTCAGTGCTGATACACAGAGTGATATTCACCTCCAATATTTGTGAAAGATGTGAGGGTATAGCCCTTTTGTCCTGTTATGCAGAGCCATGTAGATGGAAGCATCTGGGACTAATAAAAGTGGGTATATTTTCTTTTAGAAAGTAAATGTTCTGTTGTATTCGTCACTTCAGAGAGATTCAATTGGACCATGTGCTTTCCCAGCATCTGTAAAGCAGAGTAGGTGGGGGACTAGTTTGAAAGTATCACTGATGCTGGATTTGTTTTCCTACTTAAAGCTAAATGAAAAAAAAAATATATGAAGCAAATATCTCTTTACAAATTTCAAAATATTTACAACATCAAAAAATATTTTAAATAATCACTATTTGTAGTGGTTAGAACAGTGCCCCACAAATATTTCCACTGGAATCTCAGAAAGTGACATTATTTTTAATAAGTTTTTGCAGATATAATTAAGGTAAAAATCTTGAGATGAGATTATTCTGGATGAGAGCAGGCTTGGGGTATCTTTACAAGGGACTGAAAAGGAGAACACACAGATGGAGACACAGGAGAAGGCCATCTGAAAACAACTTGGAAATATGTCTATGACATATCATCAATGTAAAAAGCAAGTTGCAGAGCTAGATGTAGCCAACAATCCAGTTGTTTACCCTCCATACAAGCAAGCAATGTGTATCTACAAGTAAAGATACCTCCATGCACAATTTATGTGGAAATCTGGTTATCAGTTACCAAATAACCAACCACTTCTAAATTTAGTGCCTTAAAATTTATTTTATTTCACACTTTCATGGGTCAATTTTTATCAGCAGGGCTGTACTCACTTGAATTTCTCATATGTGTTTACAATTAATGATGGCTGCAGTTGGAGTCATCTGAAGGCTTCACTCAGTGTTGGAAATATAATATAGCTCAGTTACACGTATGACAGTTGATGCTGACTATCCATTTGGAGCTCAGTTTGGAATGCAAAGAGAAGTGCCTACATAATGGCCACTCTATGCAGCTTGGGATTCTCCATAGCATGGTGCCTGGGTTCTGAGATGGAGTGTCACAAAAGCAAATGACAAAGGAGACACAAGATACAAAAATCTATGGGACTCAACAAAAACAGTCCTATAGGGAACATTCATAACCTTAAATGCTTATGTCAAAAAGACAGAAAGATCACAAATTAACAGTATCATGACATATCACAAGGAACTAGGAAAGGAAAAGCAAACCAATCCCAAAGCCAGCAGCAAAAAAAAAAAAATAACTAGGTCAGAGCAGAACTAAATGAAATGGAAAACAATACAAAGGATCAATGACACACAAAAAAATGGTTCTTTGAAAATATAAACAAATTTGATAGCTCTATTGCTAGATTAACCAGAAATAGAAGAGAAAGGACCCAAATAGGCTCAATCGAAATGAAGAGGGAGATATTACATCTGATACCACAGAAATATAGAATATCATCTGTGAATATGAAAATCTCATGTACATAAATTCAAAAATATAGAGGAAAAGGACAAATTCCTGGAAACACACCTACTACTGAGACTCAACTAGGAAGAAATAGAATTCCTGAACAGATCAACAACAAGCAATGAGATTGAAGCAGTAATAAAAAAAAATCTTCCAACAACAACAACAACAAAAAAAGCCCAGACAAGGTAGATTCATAGCTGAATTTTACCAGACCTACAAAGAAGAGCTGATACCCATAATGCAGAAATTATTCCATAATATTGAGAAGGAGGGAAGCTTCCCTAAGTCATTCTACAAAGCCAGTGTCATCTTGATACTAAAGCTAGGAAAAGACACAACAAAAATAGAAAAGTACAAACCAATATCCCTTACGAATATAGATGCAAAAATCCTCAGTAAAGGCCGGACATGGTGGCTCACGCCTGTAATCCTAGCACTCTGGGAGGCCGAGGCGGGTGGATTGCTCAAGGTCAGGAGTTCAAAACCAGCCTGAGCAAGAGTGAGACCCCGTCTCTACTAATAATAGAAAGAAATTAATTGGCCAACTAAA
>CAUYRT010040591.1:0-32230 GCA_963574885.1 Lepilemur ruficaudatus
GTGGCTCACGCCTGTAATCCTAGCACTCTGGGAGGCCGAGGCGGGAGAATCGCTCAAGGGCAGGAGTTCGAGACCAGTCTGAGCAAGAGCGAGACCCCGTCTCTACTAAAAATAGAAAGAAATTAGCTGGACAACTAAAAATATATAGAAAAAATTAGCTGGGCATGGTGGTGCATGCCTGTAGTCCCAGCTACTCGGGAGGCTGAGGCAGGAGGATCACTTGAGCCCAGGAGTGTGAGGTTGCTGTGAGCTAGGCTGATGCCATGGCACTCTAGCCCAGGCAACAGAGTGAGACTCTGTCTCAAAAATATATATATATATATATATTATCTCTAGTGACTCCTGCGGCCAGTGCTCCCCCATCAGAGGCCCTTTGTTTGCAATCCTTCTGTTGTTGTGACGATTGTGAGCCACATGCCGTGGGCAGGGTGCAGCCCACGAGGAGGGCAGAGGCATTTGTGCCTTTGGGGAGTAAATAACCGGGCAGTCTATGGCGCTTCTAGCGACATTCAAGCTGCTCCCGGTTTCCTGCATGGAGCTGGCCAGTCCCGCTTACCAGTGCAATAAAGGTCCCATCACCGAGATGGAAACACCCCTTCCCTTAGAAAATCTTTTCCTTCCTTTGCATAAACAAGGCCTTGTGGGCCACAGCCGGGGTGTGTGGTTGTGGGGAGTGTTCCCGGCCTGCTCTGGGGACGGCTCCTCGCTGCCTAAGGTGTGGCAGCCTCACTCCCCGGCAGGTGTCTTCCGAACACCCCGCCCGCGTTACCCGCCTTCCCAGGCTGACGTGACTTATTTCAGTGCACGCTGTCAGCTCGGTGTCCTCCAACCGCCTCCCCAACAAGCCGCTCCTTGCCCATGCCGTTCCTTCCTGGGATCCCCCCAAGACTCGGTTTAGGTCCCTCCCTTCCCTGGGAAGCCCCCCTTGGCTCCTGCAGGCCTCCGTGGTCTCTCCGCCTCCAAGCTCTCAGGTTCCTTACGGCCCAGGCGGCCTGGCTGGCTCGGCACACCCCGGCGTTGGTCTCAGCTCTGACCTGGCCTCCCCGCGCGGAAAGGGGACGAGGTTCTTGAATCGCTCTTCCTGCCCGTCCTAGGGTGCCCGGTGGGGGAGGGACCAATGCGTGCTCGCTCTGGGGTTGACCGACTGACCGGGAGATGGACGGCAGGACTCCGTGGCCTGGGCAGTTGGGGAACCGGGAGCTCCTTTGGGGTTTTCAAGGTCAGAGAGGGCAGGGCAAGGAGGAAGCTACAAGCAAGCAGGAGGCAAAGCTTCCCAGAGGTCTCCCGCCCCATGGATGTGGGGTCCCACGTGGAAGACCCCAGAACTGAACACCTGGAGACGTGGGCCACGACATCCAGCCCACTGGCCACCAACTGGCGTGGCTTAGCAAATCCCCCGGCCCTCTGACCGGCTCATCATTTAACTGATGGCTGCCGTCCCTGCCGGGAGCACCTCCCAGTGGCCTGGCGGGAGCCTGACGGACAACACATTACGCTTGTTTTCGAGTATTGGCTTTCAAGGCTGCCTGGCTCAGAACCACACCGTCGTCCTAACGGCTGCTTCTGAACACACTGTCATCAAACAGATTATGTCATTTAAAGCAGAGCTAACAATGGTGCAATCTGTTAAATTGCTTACCCTTTTTAGACAATGGTCAGGGAGAAAAATGTCCAGGTGGCCACCTTCCCCTCCTCTCCTGTGCTGGTTTCCCTTCCCTGCCAGGCGGGAGCTGGCGTTGGGTGACCTCCTGTGTGCATCTGCGTGGAGCTGCAGAAACTCAGAATCTGATCCGGGTTCGAATCTCAATGCTGCCCCTTTAAAGGTGTGACCTTGGCCAGGTGTCCTAGGCTGGGCTCTGAAATAAGGGGATTCAGCGTCCTGATGTGAGGTCAGCACACAGGTGGGTCACACCCGGCATGGACGGGGCTGGCACCCGGCACCCACGGACCGCGCCCACGGGCCTCCCCGGACGGCCAATGGCGGCGGTAACCGATGCTCTCCGCCCTCGGCTGGCTGAGGCATTCCCGAAGTCGATCATTATTCCGTATGGAATAAATGGTGTTATCGGGCTGATATGCTTAAGGCTAATGAGCCCATGTCTAGCATCTGAGAAGCCAGATAACAAGACATGTTTTTCTCCATTGGCTTCTATTGATGTATTAATTAATGAAATCCGAGATGCCCCTTTGAGCTGCGGGAGTGTTTAAATCACTCCTGGGCTGTGCGTGGCGCCCGCTCCCCGCCCGCTCCCAGACTCCGCGGGGGTCAGGGGGAGGGCAGCCGGGTCTCTCCCGCCCCTGGCCCGGCCCAGCCCAGGTGGGAGCGGCAGGAGGTACAGACAAGAGGGACCAGGCACCCTGAGGCCGTGGCGGTCCCAGCCCTGGGTCACAAATGTCACAGTGGGCAGGGGCCACAGCAAGCCCGTCGGCCAGCCTCAGCCAGGGAGGACCCGCTCGGCCAGCCGGAGCCCTGGTCCCAGATGTGGCTTTGTGTGCTCACTCCACCTCCTGTGTGTCCAGGAGGCACCCCGTCCACTGGCTGCCTTTCCATCAACTGAAAACCTACCTGCAAAGGCCGTCGTGCTAGTCCTGGGTGAGGCTTTAATCCCCTGTGGTTGGTTGATTTTTTTCAGAGTGGCCGTCCCCTTCCGCAGGTGACAGCCCGGTCAAAAGCACATGGTGCTGACCCTGGACACACTCGGGTTCCAGGCCTGACTCCAGCACTCAGTAGCTGCACAGACTTGGTCAAGCTGTTGCCTTTCTCTGAGCCTCAATTTCTGCATCTGCCAAATGGCAACAATCCTAATATACAACCCAAAGGGCTGTTCTGAGGATGCCAGGAACTAGCACGTGGGAAGGAGCTCCAGGGTCTGCAGAGAATGGGGGCGAGGGGCAGGGGTAATTATTATTTGTAACAATAACTCATCTTATTAAATATGGGATGGGGGAAATAAGATTGGTGAAAAAATATTTATCACAGAAATGAAATTGCATTATTTTTTGTAGCTTCTAGTAACTTTCGCATTTCGCTCTGGCAAGAAGACAGCCTGTAAAAATCTTCTGGCCGGGCACGGTGGCTCACGCCTATAATCCCAGCACTCTGGGAGGCCGAGGCAGGACGATTGCTTGAGGTCAGGAGTTCGAGACCAGCCTGAGCAAGAGCAAGTCCCCATGTCTACTAAAAATAGAAAAATTAGCTAAGCTGGGTGTCATGGCACACACCTGTAGTCCCAGCTACTCAGGAGGCTGAGGCAGGAGGATTGCTTGAGCCCAGGTGTTTGAGGTTGCTGTGAGCTAGGCTGATACCACTGCACTCTACCCAGGGCAACAGAGCAAGACTCTGTCTCAAAACAAACAAACAAAACCCTGCTTCAATATTTAAAATTGGTGGGTGATTTGCATTTTTTTGTCTGAACTAAAGGAGAAAGGCATTTGAAAAAAAGTTGTCAGAAGTGGCTTATATCTCTCTCAACAACCTTGCCGGGACCATTACTTTGCACCTTGACCTAAAGGTAACCACATACCTCCTGCACCCTGCAGGTAACCATGTACGCCTGCACCCCAAAACTAACCATTTACCTCTGACTCCACCAGCATCCCACCGCCTACAGGTAATCACGTGCCCGGGTACCCCACGAGTAACCCAGTACTCCTGCACCCCAGTCTGAACCTGCAGTCGAGTGGGGCTGTCTTTGCCGTCTGCACTGCCTCACACACGAAAATCCCCAGGTGCTATTGTCACCTGTCAGCCAGCAGGAACAAGGCGGCCTCGGACGGTCCCTTATTCTGGCCCATCCTTGCTCCTCCCAGAGCCCGGTGGAGCAGGTTTTCCCCGGGCATGGTCAGGTGTCGTTTCTCTGGTCTGTAATCCTCCAGCCATGATCCGTGACACCCCAGAGTGGGACGTGCGGGCCGCAGGTCCTGGACCTCCCTGTCTCTCACCCAGATTCCACCACGGTGGTGGACACAGGTCACCTTGTCCCCCCGGCCCGCTCCCCCTGCACACGCCGCCAGGACACCGTGATGATTAGCCCCTGCCGGCGCTCACCACCACGGCCCCCAGACCACCTTTCCCCTCTGCGTCTCCCGTCGGGACACCCGGTGCTTCGAAGCTCAGAATCTACTCTATTTAGAATCAATAACGGCTTAGAATTCAAATCTGAGCCCGGCTATAAACCGTAAAAGCCCCTGATTATTTCATTAGTAATTTGCTAATTGGCATTAGATATTTAATTACACATTCCAAATATTTGATGAAATATTTCAGCTCCGCAGAGGACGCCGGCGATCGGGACTGCGTTTTCCAGGAATGCCGGCGTCTGCGCGTGTCGGGCGCCGGGACAACCGGTGGACGGATTTGCTCTTCCTTCGCCCACCCGGGCGGCCAGTGAGTGCAGGTGGGCGCCCGGTTGCCGGAGCCAGCCCCTCTCCCAGCTCTGCTCATCCTCTGCTCTTTCTGTTCTGCGTGTTCCTTGGGCGATGTTATCCTCTCTGCTTTGATCTGCGTCCCACCACGTAAGGTGGACCCCCCCGCCACCCTCCTGACCTCAGGGCTGCTTTTGACCTGGACGAGAGGATCAGCCACTCACCCCCGGTCCCTCCCTCTCACCCCCCGGTCCCCGTCCTCCTGGTGCATCTCACAGCAGCAGGTCCTGTCTGCATCGGACACCAGATGGCCCCACAACCTTCTTAGAATAGATCTTCATCAGACACCACTCAGGCTCGGGCTCCCTCCCTTAAGGTGTGGGAGCTGTTTCTTTAGAAGGAAAAGGGGAAAAAAAAAAAAAAAGATAATTTCAGTGCAAGGAAAAAAAAAATGCACAAATGTTCATTTCTGTTTCTTCTGGGATCTTTCTGATGATAAGTGGGCACCGGATGCGTGCAGCCCTGAAAATGTGTCCTGCTCCTCAACAGTGCTGGGACCCGGGTCCACTGGACTCCAACCAGGGGACGAGAGTCTCCCCGGGGCAGTTCAGCAAACAACGCAGAGAGAGGTGTGCGCAAAGCTGAGTGTCTGTCCTCACCCCGCCTGGCCCTCTGCAGACGTCCGTCTGTCCGTCCGTCTGTCTGTCTGTGGTGCAGTTGGACAGAGAGCCCGACTGGACCCAGGAAACAGAGCGGCCCGGCCAGCGGCCGCTCACACGCTCTGTCCGTCCTGCGCTAGACCCAGGGACGGCAGAGTCTTCACCGACGTCACATGGAGTCCCCTGTTGTTCGCATGACAGACTGTGGTGGGCCACACGTGGAGCTTCCAGTGGCCGTTCCAGACACGCCCAGGGAGGGTGAACAGAGGATACGGAAGAGAAATCCGCCTTCCACTCCCAAACCTGCGACGCACGTCAGGAGGAAGACGCCAGCTCCCTCGGGACCCGCTGGGTCCCCATTTGGTGTCCGAGGAGGAAGGGCCATTTGTGTACCTATCACCTCCTCCGGCTACTTTTTTTGGATGTAGAAAGGTGTGTTGTCAGGGATTAGGTTAAGGACTCCCAAGAGGCCTTATTTGAAAGGTGCAAACACCTGTTTCCGCCCACCCCGAGCAGATGCGTCTCAGGGTGTCGGGGAAGAGGGTGTCGGTGAAGCTCCGCACCAAGGCCCGCCTGTCTGTCCACAGCTCTATTGCAAAGAAGGAGGAAAGGCCGGTGCTCACTCCTTGTTGGATCCTGAGACCGTCACCGCTCCGCTCGCTCAGCTGTACAATGGAGACAGGGTCCCCGCCCAGCTCACGGAGAGAGGGGACGCCACTGACCACGAGGTCTCGGAGCATTTCCGAGCACAAACCCTGGGAGGGGCCGGGAGGTGGAGGAGGAGAATGACTCTGTTTCCCTGAGCCATCAGCTGTCCCCCTCTGTATCTGCCTTCTGAGCTTTAAAACTCGTCTGTATTTTAACCAGCCCGTATAAACAGATACACGGGTTTTTATGAGAGGCTGCCTCAAATCCCTTTGGAAATAGAGTGAGTATAAAATAAAAACTAATAAAGTGATTTTTCAATAGGAATCTAGCTGCAGTGATCAACCCTGAGGAGGAGCCACCTTTTTTCCCCTCTCTGGAGTTGGAGCCATTTTGAAATAAGGATGCTTCTAGAAGCAGGAAGCTTGTCCTGTCCACGGCCCCCGGGGTCGCAAGGCAGGGGAGGAAGGGGAAGGTGCAAACCTGCAGACAGAGCCCTCAGGTGCGCTGCCCGCGGGTTGGGACCCAGCCCTGCCTGCAGCCCCAGGCCCCCCGGGGCGTGCTCACCTTGCCTGCGCCCCACCCCCTTTCTGGGCGGCCCTAAGGTTCTACCCCCTCTCCTCGGAAGCCTCAGTTCTTCACCGGCTCCAGATCAATGTGTAACAGCTGAACAGAAGAGAGAATCCCACAGTTTAATTGGAAACAAAGAATGGACTGTGGGAAGATCTTCATCACCTGGGTACATTTCAAAGTCCAGGTGGGACAGGTGTGATTAACTGACGAAGCTGATGCTCTCCGCCTGGCCAGCTTTTCTCCCCCCACCTTCCGCTCTCGGTCCGGTCGGACCAGACCTCAGGGCCGGCGGCAGGGCGGGGCTGTCTCTCACACGGGCAGCCTTTGCAGGCTCCACAGAACTTCCCTGTGGTTCTCTCACTGCCCAGGGCACCAAACACCCTCCCAGGTGACGTCAGCGGGTGCGTGGACCGACCCTTCCGTTGCTAGCGTCCCCTGAGCGGCTGCCTCTGGTTTCGGCGCTCGGCAACTGTTTCGTCTTTGAAGGAGTGCACGGATGAAGTACTTGCAGGCTCGGCCTTTGAGATCCAGGGACTTGGGAGGATCCCTTTGGGTTTTGGGGTGCTACGGACCGCACTGCTAGACAGAGCGCCGTGAAGCTGATCCCGTACGAGCATCGAGTGTTAAAAGTTTTTGCCTCCGGACTCAGAAAGCGTGGAAAAACGTAGCAGGAAGAGGGTCTGGGGCAGACGCACTTCTCCTGGAATGGACGAGGCAGGAGGTCCCCACCCCTGCGGGTGAGGGAACCCCGGGCCCCTGGGGCTGGACAGGTCAGCGTGAAGGGGGCCGGGAGGTTGGAGGCATGCCAGGGCCAATCACCCCAGTCCAAAGCCACCCGAAGAGACTCCTCATGTACAGGTACTTGTGTCTTTACACTTAGGGTTTTTGAGCTTGAGCAATGCTTTTCTGCCTTGGAGACCAGCTCCTTGCAATGGACAGTGGTGGAGGAGGCGGCCTTGGGAATGGGGGATGGGACAGCGTGGAAGGCAAGGACGTTGCCGGGACCCCCGACTGCACTCGCCCAGCAGACTCCAAAGCAAAGCCTGGCTCCAGCTCACCAATGCAGATCAGCGAGGAGGTATCTGCTGTCTGTCCTTTGTCCTGGGGGCTGAAAGGTGGAGAACTGGCCTGGCCAGGTGCCCTGCGTGGGGTGGGGGGAGTGGGAGAGATGGGGGGTGGTGTCCAGCTGTTGCGCTTAAGAATCGGTCCTCGCACGTCCAAACTAACGGTGGGCAGGGGGGCCCGGCACCCAGTTTGGGTTCCAGGAACCGGGGCTAACTTGCTTTGCTTAATAAAGTCCTGGAAATTGGTAGGCATTTATTAATTTGAGTCGCCCGGGTGCAAAGGAAACAGGGAGAGAGAGAGGTGTCCTGGGAACAAGGGAAGAGGTGACGTCCAAGTTTGTGGAAAGGGAAAAAAATGAGGGACTTTTAGAGAAGAGAGAAATCTATCCCTCGGGTTTAAATTAACTGTTGGGGGCTGAGCCCTGGCGGCTCCCCAGCTGCCGACGACCCTGTTACTCGGGAGTCCTCTGTACTGTCTCCTACCTGAGCGTCCTGCAGAAAATGCCACCTAGGTGGGAGGCGAGAGGGAGCTGGAGAGAGACCGGGTTTGGCTGGCAGTAGAAGCCGGGTGGAAATGCGGACAGCAGAGGCTCCCAGCTTTGTCCAGAGAAGGAAGTCAAAGTCCTTGGCCCTGGGGACTCTTAGGGAGGGTTTTGGACTCGCCCCAGGACAGGGGGCTGGGGCCGGAGCTGATGGAGCTGGGTGACATGAAGAACCGGGGATGGGGAACCTCTTCATTTGTCCTGGTCCTTAAAAACTCTCCCTCTCTCCCTTCCACACACTCCTTTCCCTGTATTTGGTTATTTTAAGGGAGGGTGGGGGAAAGATCAGAATTCTAGGCTTGTTCCAAACAAAACCTTTCATTAAATCTGAGTACGTTCAGCAGCTGGCGCTAATGGCTACGAAGCGTGGACAAGTGGGTGTCCCGCTGAACCTGCGCTCCTGAAGGGCCGAGGGCCACTTGTCACTACCGGGGGGGAGGGGGAGGACGCCGGCACCCCCACGGTGGGTCTGCGGCACTTGAAAACCGCTGGTCTTAAAAGGTTCTGAGAACGGTGCCCCATGGTGTCTGCTCACAGAGCCGCTGTTCACAGGCAGAGCGAGCCACGGTCTGTCTGGTCCTTGGCTGAATTTCCAGTATTTAGGAGCAAATTAATAAAGGCTACTGGATCTCGGGAATTCTGTGGCCTCCGCCTCAGCTTGGCGCAAGGGCTGGGGATGTGTCTTGACTTAGCACGGTGGCGGTGGGAGGTGTTGCTCCTCTAGGTCTTGCGGTGGGGTCCAGGGGCAGATTCTGCCTCGGAAAGGGTGTGCCTTGGAGAACGGCAAGAATCACTGGGCGTGAGCATTTCTGCAGGGCCTCTCAGTGGTGGCTCTGGTGACACTGGAGGCCTGAGGACCCCTCGTCTTGGAGGCAGTGGTGTGCTTTGTAGCACGTCCAGCTGCAGCATCCTCAGCCTGTACCCACAGGTGCCGGTAGCCTCAAAGTTGAAGGCCTCCGGACACTGCCCCGTGTCCCCTGGGGCACAGATTCGCCCCTGGTTGAGGATCATCGCTCTGGCGGAGGCAACCCGCAAGAATCTGCCCTCTGAGAGCGTAACACCTGCCACGAGAGGCAAAACGCCCCGAGTGCGGTGGCCGGTGGGTCTCAGTGACCTGGAGAGAGAACAGCCCACCGACTTGGTCTCTGACATGTCTCCCCATGATTTCAGTTCCGGCCAGTCCTTCCTTCTCTTCTACGAGCCGTATGTCTGAGGTCCCGAGTGACGCGTTCCGCTCATTAGGGCTCGTTAATTCCCACGTGAGTTATTGCCGGGAG
Source organism: Lepilemur ruficaudatus (assembly GCA_963574885.1). Classification (NCBI taxonomy): domain Eukaryota; kingdom Metazoa; phylum Chordata; class Mammalia; order Primates; family Lepilemuridae; genus Lepilemur; species Lepilemur ruficaudatus. Next base: position 9,126 of record CAUYRT010040591.1, read on the forward strand.
GTCCGAAGGCGCCCCGTCTCTCGTCTGATTACACCTGTAAGTCGTGAGCGGTAACTGCGGCCTTTACCGCGACATTTAGCCATTAAACTGGAGGCATGGCAGTGATTATTTCCTCCCCAAATCCACTTACCCCTGGCGCGTTTGCATGCATGCTTTCACCCCAGGGAGCTCCGCCGAGAGCCCTGTGAACCGCCGAGACCTCCCGGCGGTGGGTGACCCCGCTTTGCCGGGGATGCACCCTGCCTCACGGCTGTCCTCAGAGTCCACTTTCAGGGTGTCCTTAGGCGTCGGCATCGGCTCACGTTCCAACACGTAAAGCCAAAGCTCGTGCTGTCCTTCCTTCCTTCCCGTTCCACCAAAAGGATCTTTCTTTTTGCTGCAGAAGAGCAGCAGGGCTAAACCCTTCCTTGTTTAGCTTGGGGCTAAACATACCGTACTCGAGGCAGGAAAATCACCTAATTTTTTCAATGAATGCCCGTGCCAGTCCAAGACGGTCCGGCCTGCTCACACCTCAGAGGCGTCAGAAAGGTGCGGACGTCAGACTCCCCGGCCTCGAGGTGGGCGAGTGACCACGTGCACGGTTAGGAAAGGGAACCGCATTGAGAGAGAGCGTGCGGGGCGCCTTTGACACAGCGGGGAAACCACGAGCGCCGCTTCGCGTGAACGTTTTAGATGCCACCGGTTCACGAGGACATCGTCCTCGCTTTCGCTGGCAGAGGTCGGTAAAGGTTTTCGAATCTGGATGTTAATGCCTTCCGACCGTGCAGGGTGTTAAAAACGACTTTCGGCCAATCCGAGGGTTCCCGTCCCGAGTCCGCTGCCGAAAATACGTACGTAGAGCGGGCGGTAAATCGCAAGCCGAGCAAAGGAGAGGGGAGAAAGAGAGGCGTCCCGGCGACCGGCGCTTCCGCTCCCAGGAAAGGGTTAACAGAGAGAAATAAAATCAGATATGTGTAGCCTCCAGACGTCCATTAAAGTGCAGAGTGCTGTTTTCTATCACAGATTATATGCCAGATGTTCCAACTATCTCCAATCATTGCAGATGTAATGGGGTAGAATGTTGCAGTTTGTGAGTTTACTGGCATCAATCCTGTATACCGCACAAGGGAGAAGATTTTAAATATATAATTATATCTCATTAATACTCAGGTTTTATTTCCTTCCAATGGAACAGGACTTATTAAAGCAACCATTTGCCGCATGTTTTCTTTCCGCGCCTGGCCCCGGCAGAATCCCGTGGCGTCCGAAGGGTACACACGCGCTAACCTGGGTGCGGAGAAGCACCTGGGAACCGGGTGTGAGTCCTCCACTACCCAGACTCGCTTTTGTATGCGTGAGGTGTTTTCATATTGTGAATTGGTAAGAGAGACGTAACCTCACACTTTCCCGGTCGCTACTGGGGTGTTCTTCGTGCCGGAGATATTTGTATGTCTTCGTTTGGGAGGAAGTTGCCCGTGCGCTGGTGCCTCGGGGGGGCGTCGGGAGAAGGTGGGTGCGTTGCGGACTCCACAGGGTGGACGTGGAAACCCGCTGGGCACACCCACATTGTCTCAGGCTCTTGTGGGGCTCGCCAAAGGACTGAGAGAGTTGTTGTTTTTGTGTGTTTTTCTAGAGAATCACCACGCTTAGAGCGTGTCTCAAGGGGAAATGCTGGAATGAGGAGTAAAGAAATCCCCCTGTGAGCACTCCTGGCCCTTCCGCCCTAAAAAAAAAAAAAACTAGAAATCTTTTCTCCAACCAGCTAAACTGGGTTGGGATGATGAGCAGAAACTCCAAGCCATCCACTGGGCCGACGGCCAGCCTCCTCCTTGGCTGGAACGGAGTCCCAGCAGCCTGTCTCCCTGCTTTCCACGGAGGAGCCAGGTCTGTCCTCTCCAGCATCCCCCCCCCCACCCCGCCCTGGGGAGCTCAGAGTCCTCGCTGCCCTAAGGGGTGGGCTTCCTGGACCAGCTTTGGCTGGGGGAGAGGTGCACACACCTGCAGCTGGGGGTGCTGGGGCTTGCTTCTCCTCGGTAAGGACAGAGCTGCCTTTTCAGCAAACCTCCTCTGTCTCTGCACTCGTAGCTCTGTTGCAATGAGTGGTTTGATTATTGTAGCAACAGACTCCTGGAGCACAGGGACCAAATCCACCCTGCTCGCTACTCCCCAGCCCCAAATACCGTGCCGGACACATCATCCACCCTCCCTACCTCCTTCTCTCAGATGAGACAATAAGGGAATAAATTACTGGGTAGTGAGGTCTTTTGGGAAAAGCTGGGTGGGGCTGGCAATTTAGCTCAAGGTCTTTAGCTATCATCTTTGGCGTGGGAGAGAGTTTGATGGATTCTGCAGTAATAAGATTGACGAGACAGATGGTGGCTGCCAGGAAGTCAGCGGAGGCCAGGGCGATGGGGAGGCCGGGGCGGGAGCTGCGGCCGCAGAAGCTCAGTGGTGGTTTCTGTCCTCCCGGGAGGAAGTGATCCGTAGGTCGGGTGGAGGACGGGTCACGTGCAGGCCTGGGACGGGTGGGCTGAGCTGGCAGAGCTGAGTTGTCCGGGGTACCTGGGCAGAAGTGTTCTGGGAGCAGGTGCCACAGGCTGGAGAAATGAGAAGTTTGCATCATTTTGTTAGACTCCGAAGTCTAGGGACTGGGACTGTCCCGAGTTGTCTGTACCTGGCCCCGGCATGATTAGGGCAGGGAAATATTGGCCCCAGCTTGTAAGAGACCTGAGAAAACCCAATACAGGAGGTCATTAGGGGGCAGGGGTTTGAGTTGTCTGGTTTGCATTTGCAAGGCATGCTCACAGGGGAATAGTTTTCTCTTTCTAGGAATTAACTAGTCCCGGGAGGGGCAACCACTTCCCGGTCAGCAAAGCCTCAAGATGTCAAAGCATTGTAAAATACAGAAAATTTTAAAAATGAGTAATACACTGATTTCTCTCTCTCCAAGCCCCTGGCCATGTAGCCTGGATATTAGCCACTTCCCACGAGTCCATATCTATTCTGACCACGGGTTACTTCTTTGTCCACGTGAAGTGGATGACCAGGTGTGCCACCTAAACCCTACACTTGGAGAGCTTTTCCTTCCTCTCTGCTTTTCAGAGCCATTTCTGAGTGTCAGGGAGAAATGCGGTCCACTGTCATCTTAATCCACACACTGAGCTCACCCGCCCGTGAGCCAAGCCTGATCTTCTTCCTGCTGTCTGGGGCCATGAGGGGTCCATGCCCACGGTGACGGGGGGAGCTCAGGAGGAGCTGTGGTTGTAAGAGGTGACTGACGTGGTCCAAGCTACCTGCTCAAGCAACTGCTGGGCTTGGCTCCAGACTGACCACTTGAACTCCCAGGATGACTGCTGGGCCACCCGGCACCATGATGTAGGGGCCAGATGGGACACAGCCCACGGTGGGTCCCGTCACCTGGGGCCCTGTGGCCAGCCGCTCCCTCTGTGTTAGGGCACAGCAGTTATACCGGGAGGGGTTTTTCAGACGGCACATTCTCTGCTGCAGGTGGCGTGGCCTTGATCCCAAACCCTAGGAGACTGCACTGTGATTCATCCTTTGGGCTTTGCCGTAAACTCCCCATAGCATCATTTCCCTTCACTGACGACTTTTTATTCCGTGGGTTCTGTCAGATCGTAGGTTCCAGGCAACGGAGCTATTTGCATCATAGTATGGACCGCCTGCAGAGTCCTTTGCTCTTCTGGGCCCCGTTCAGAACGAGCAGCTTCCCGTCATCACCTGGCGCGTTCGCAAGAACGGCATCTCCCCGTGCGGGAAACGCTGCCTCTAGAACCCAGCGGTTCTAGAACCAGATGTTGCACTTCATCCTTTATGGCGGGGGGGCGATCCTGAATCTTTTGCTATGGAAGGGATGTCCTGCCACGTCCTTTAACCACCGACCTCCCGAAGATGTCGCTGACGTGGCAGACACCCGAATCTCTGAAGGAGGTTTGCTCTCACCCTCTGTAACGCACGGGTCTTCCCAACGCCTCTGTCTCAGTCAGTCTGGGCTGCGTAACAAACAGACCACAGACTGGGTGGCTCAAACGACAGGAGTTTGTTTCTCCTAGTTATAGAGGCTTAAAAGTCCAAAACCAAGGTGCAGACAGAGTTGGCTCCTGGTGAAGTCCCTCCTCCTGGTTTGCAGGCGGTTGCAGTGAGAGAGAATAAAAACACACACCCGTACACTCTAGTCTCTTTCTTTCTTTACAAGGACGCTGGTCCGATCGTGGGGGCTCCACCTTCACTACCTCGAGTAAACCCAATAGACTCCCAAAGGTCCTGCAAGATATCTTGGTGGTTCAGATCATTTTGAATATATTGTGCAGAGCTGTGTGAACATAGCTCTTGGGAAAACCTATAAATGTATCCTGTTGTTTATCCCAGAACTATTTCTAATCTTCTTTCTGATTGCAATAGGAAAAAAAAAAAAAAAAACCCTGCATCACTAAATCAGAGTCTTGGAAGCATATTAACCTGCTCTAGTGAAGACACTACCACTGATTTGGAAGGTCCAGCCAAGGTAACTCCCTGGTCCAGTGTGAGATGCCCACTGTCATTTTCCAGGGTCTATCTGGGTTTTGCAGGGGATCGGCCAGAGAATTGAATGGAGGTGTGATGGGAACGACCACCCTGTATCTGTTAGATATTTAAAAGGAGCGCTGATTTCCACCATCTCCCTGGGGACACAGTGTTATTATTTTCTATCTTGATTTGAGGAGTGGAGCCCAATCAAGGGACCGGATTTCCCGGTGTGTCTACACCAACGGCACGCATTAGAGGAGGGGGCAATGACCACTGTGTGCCTGTGAGCCCCGTGGAGCCTCCGCGAGGCAGACTGGCCAGGACGCCACTGGTCACATGACTCCCTCGTGTCCCCTTGCCCAGGGGACTGGGCTGACTCTTTGGGTCTCGAGGTGTCAGTGTCAATCAAACCCTGTGTCCAGCGTTCCTCGTAACATTCAGATGTTTCCCTTTCCCCAGTGTGTGGTGCGATTCCTGCCGGGGAAGGACTTGGGGAATCGTGACTGGGAACCTTTGCCACGTGTTACAGGATCCTTCCTCATGGACCGCGGCTTCATCTCCACCCAACAGTTTTTAGGTCTGAAAAGTGGACGAGGTGTCAGGGCTTTTGACGGGGGCAGCTGCCCTCAGTCTTCTGGTCACTCAGCTCTGATTTCTTTTGATGGTGCAGAGGAATCGTACCCTTGCTGGCTGCCCTTCCGTTTTGTCCCCGGGGGACACTGTGCCCTACGGACCATCTCCACAATGCCCTGCAGATCAGGACCCTGGCTGCCTGTCTGGCCTTGCCACTTACGACAACTATGGCCCTTCCTCTGCTGTGACGGTGTGCCGTCACCCCCACGGCCACCAGGGAGCCTCTCCTGCATTAGCCTCCCACACGCCAGCCCTGCACTGCAGAGGGGAGTCACCACTGAGCTTAGCGGTGACGTCAGTGCCCCTCACCAGGACCTGCCCCAGGCGTGGCGAGCGGCACCCACACCAGGAGCTGGCGTGGAGCCCCGTCTGTGTGTCAGCCCCACGGAGAGCATCCAGAGGGGCACGCCTGCTGCTAAGGTCTTGTCCTGTGTCCTGGCTTGTCCCTTCTCGGTGACGTGGCCCTGACGGGCTCACGCAGGGATGAGAGCTGGTGTCCGGTGCGGGTGGGTAGCTGGGGTTGGAACGTCAGGGTGGGGGTGATGAGGAGAAGGAGCAGGCGTCTCGCAGCAATGCACGCCCGGCCCATGGAACAAGTGGAAACACCCCCGCTCTCTGCGAACAGAAGTGGACCCTTCTGCGGTAGAATCCAGTGAGACACAGATCCCACGGAGACAGGGCTCCCACATTTAAATCATCCGCTGGTGGCGTCCGTTGTCAATAATCTGACGTGCGCTCGGGCAAGACGAGTTGGGTGCTTTGGAGTGGCCTCAAATCTGTCAATATGCAACAAGCTGATAAGGACGAGAATGAGGTTCACCCCCAGGCTTTGGCCTGACGTCCTTCGCTTTCTTGGCCAGATTGCTAAATAGTTTCATACGGAACCGGGAACTGCTGCTTAATGCTAATTTGTGAACGATACCATCAGTGCTGAGGCCAATGATTCAGAGAATTGATACTGGAATAAATTGGGATGTTTCCCTTTAAATAACAATATCGACAAAGGTCTGGCACAGAAGGGCAGGGGTCTTGTTTAAGCGGCAGTGGGGTCCTGAGGGCTGAAGCTGGGACTCAGAGGCACCTGCTCTTGCACCTGCCAACCTGCGACCTTGGCAGGTTACTTTGTTTCTTTCGGCCGTCCTTTCTGCAAGATGAGTAACAAATGTCTCCGTTGCTAGCGGATAACATGTCAATTGCATTTAAAATACTCAGCACAGCACTTGGCACAGAGCAGCCAATACATAGTCGCTGTTACTATTTGTTATGACTCTGAAGTGCTGGAGTCAGTTAGCATTTATTATGACTCAGTGCTAGACGTTGACGTCCAGGAAAGGAAGGTGGAGTCCGGGGCAGTCCCAGTGGAGTCAGGCACATCTGCACCTGTCCCCAGCGGGTTGCGTGGAATGCCAGGGTGCCAGTGTTCGCTGGGTGCGCTCGGGCTCTGAGCACAGGTAGGGGACATGCAGCATCAGCGCTCTCTCTTTTCTCGAGGGAGGGTTGTGTTTACAATCCCGAGGAAATGCCTTAAAGAGCTCTTTTAAGTTTGGGGACAATATTGCACTTTTTTTTTTTTTTAAGTTTAACAATTGCTCTTGGAATTATTATCATTTTATTTTTTATTTCGGCATACTACGGGGGTACAAATGTTTAGGTTACGTACGTTGCCTTTGCCCCACGAGAGTCAGAGCGTCAAGCGTGTCCATCCCCCAGATGGTGCGCACCACACCCATTAGGTGTGAACGTACCCATCCCTTCCTCCCCCCCACCTGCCCGACCCCCGACGGATGTGATTAATACTTGTGCACTTAAGTGTTGATCGGTTAGTACCAATTTGACGGTGAGTACATGTGGTGCTTGTTTTTCCATTCTTGGGCTACTTCACTTAGCAGAATGGGCTCCAGCTCTATCCAGGGTAATACAAGAGGTGCTACATCACTGTTGCTTTTTTGTGTCTGAGTAGAACTCCATGGTGTACATAGACCCCATTTTATTAATCCACTCGTACATTGATGGGCACTTGGGTTGTTTCCACATCTTTGCAATTGTGAATTGTGCTGCCATAAACATTCTAGTCATTGAGTTCTTTCTGAGCTGTCCTTAGACAGGCTGCTCTCTGCTCCCCAAGAACACCCCCCGCCCAGGGACAGAATCTTCTTGAAGGCAGAGGGCCCTTCTGACACGGCTCTAGGTCCTGGACCTTGCACGGCAAAGCAACAGGACTTGTTATTTTCCATCTAGACGCTCCGAGGGTGGAAAGCCCTAGCCCTGGATGAGCAATAGGAGAACCTTCTCTCCCGCAAATGCTGCAAAGCACTCAGGAGTCGTAGCCTATTTCTGTGCTATCATCATTTTAATACTTTGCTTTCTGATTACTCTGAGTTCCCCGTGGGTGGACATGGTGTCCTGTTCATCTTTCAGTACTCGCTTGGTGCCCAGGTTGGGGCAAGGACTCAGTAGAGACGTGCTGAATACCCTGTATCTGGGAAGAAAATTCTGGCGTTGTATTTGGCATCCGTTGGGCTACCATGTTAGGACATGAGAGGAAATTAGGATTAATGGGGTTTCACATTGCCCCATTGCTTCCTCTTTCCATGTGGTTAGGTGTCTCAGGGCTGCCAGATGGCTCTGTTGGGTTGCTTCTTGCTAACTATTGGTGCTTCCTGAGCCCTGAGATAACACAGGTATTTTGAGGAAGAGGCGGTCTTGGGCAGGGTTTTTTTTAGAAGGTACTGCAAATGCTCTGCAGAGCACAGTCCAGCCCTGAAATAACATTAAAACTGCTACTAGCACTACTCCAGTGCTTAAACTCTCCAGAGGAGCTTTGTTCTCTACGAGACTGTAGTTTTGATTGCTGTTGGTTTTAGGTTACTTGTTTCAGTAACAAAAGTCGCCCTTGGCTGCTTGCACAGAGCGTTGCATGTTTTTTTTTTATTATTATCATTGTTACGGGTGGTGTCTTAAGCATGTGGCAATATGTATATCCAAAGTCTCCCTTTGGATGATAAAAAGGAAGGATGCCACCAAGGCGTAGAGGGGATAGAACTGTCTCCGTGAGGGTCAGGACAGCCTGGCCTGCCCCAGCCCCTCTGCCCTGGGTCCCCCTCGGGTCTGTGCCTGTGCGTGGCTTGAACTGTCCTCATTCTTCTCATCCCTGTCTCCTAGTGCCCTCGGCTAACTTCCCCGCACGGACATCGCAGGTGGCACAGCTGAAGATGTGCTCCATGGCAAACAGGGAGTCCCCAGCCCACAGACGTGCAAAGTGGGTCTTGGGGAACCCAGCGTGTTAGACATGGAGGAGGGAATCTTGGTGACTGTAGCAAGAACTCGTCAAAGCTCGGTAGGACGAGCCGTCCTATGGCACGGCTCAACCCTTTGGCCATCTCTACCTCGTGTTCAACGTAAGAAGTTGAGCAGAGACGGTTACCAGTGGTCACTGCAACCAAAGACCTTCTCATCCGGGAAACTGACTCCATCCATCCATCTTTAGTTGCACCGGATCCAAATGGTGGCTTGCAATAGTCATTTTAACGTGTTGAAATATTATTTCTAAAATAGTCATCCAACACAACCTGTCTGGAAGTTTTCTGGAGAACAGATATTTTTGGAATCCGTTTGACAGCCAGGCCAGCACGGGTGTGGTGGCGAATGACTAATGAGTAGTCACTCTGTCTCTTAGCCCCATTTTTTGTGCGTGAGTTTTGCTGGGCGAGTACCGGATGCTGCCTGTGATTTTGCAGCGGACGCGCCCCGTCGATCGCAGACCTGTCCTGGGTGGAGAGACACCCATGGCTCCACGACACGGCCAGAGGGAACGTAGAGTCAAACAGGGACCCAGCTGGAGATTGGTGTTCATGAAGTTTCCAAAAGGGTTTGGTTTTTAGAAACACCTCCCTTGACTCCGTTTTTCCCCCATGAGTAAACCGACATCACCCAAAGCGGGTGCCTTTGATTCTGCGATGGGAAGAGCTGCATTGCCTTTAGCGGCTTGCATTTGAGTTGCAAGCCTGGGAGAGCAATGATTCTCCCGGAACCCTGGCCGGGGAGCTCTGAGGTTGTGCCTCTGGAGCTGCGTGGGCACAATGCCCTGTCCCTTGGGCATCTGCCCATGTTCCCCGGTGTAGCCAGATAATAGGCAGGCCGTGGTCAGTGCTGACCACCACCCGATTCCAAATCCATTCATGTGCTTGGAGCAGAACAAGCGTGTTTGTGAACCAGCTCCCCAACCTGTGAGCGACGGAGCCCCCCGTACCGAGGAGGAAGACGATGGTGGAGCACACGCTGACGGATGGCCGCCGTTCACCTCGTAGAACGGTGCGGGTGACCGTCCAGGGACAGATGTGCATGCTGCCTCCAATCTCAGGAAAACCGGCTTCCTGAGGAGGGGAGAAGGTCAGGAAGGTTTCCCCGGCCGAGACAAGGTCTGCAAGGCCGCTGCAAGGTCTGATAAGGAAGGGAGCAATTTTAAAAATCAATGGAATATTTACTGGAGACTGAGCGTCATCCTCCATCTATTGCAAACGACGCTTCCCAGGTATCTATAAATAAAAGACGCCTGTCCTTCCGCGCAGGTCTCCTGGAAACTGGGGAGAGGTACAGGATGCGGAAAAAAAGCCCTCTCCGTATCAGAGCGTCCCGTGATAGACGGCATCTCCCGCTGACATTTTCATTAGCGGGAAATTTATGTTCCTATTTCTGTCTGTTGTAATGACCATTCATAGCCATCGCATGGTGGCGGCTAATGGACAGGAATGGGGGGAAAAATTCTTTAATTAATGCAGAAGTGAGGCATTTTCTTCCTACACTTTGAGACGCCAAGTAATTCACAGCAGTTTTTGGCACTGGAGTGGAGGTGAAATAATTATACGCAATTTCTGGTGATTAAAGGATTGTAAAATAATTTCAGTTAACATCTTAAAATTATTTATTTTGTAAATGAGAAAGAGTGAAGAAATGGGAATGATGGGTTCTGAGGTTCAGAGCAGACCCTGAAGAAACCTCCTCCGGGGATTCCTGACCGCAGAGGGCAGCTGGGGTCTGATCTTGGGGTCTGAGCTCTCCCTGGTCCTCCGTCTGGCCCCGGCTGCAGCTGGGGTTGGCCAGGGATCTGCCACCCGATAGTGGCCATGCTTTCTTTGTTCTCTCCTTGCATGAAAATTCCGTTTTCTTTTTCTTTTCAATAAGAACCCTTGTGTGCGTGTCCCCATCTTCTTCAATTCTTTGCATGGCCGTCCAGACTTGGATGGGGGGGGGGAAACCGGCCCATCTCTGGGTCTTCTCTTTTTGAAGCAAAGCTCTCAGGAGGGGGGGAGGGAAGCTTTTTTAATCTTCCCAATTGCTCTGCAAGGAAGGATTTTTCTGCATTGTTTTTGGTTTTCTCTTTTGAGAATCCGAAGTGAGGCATCGGGGAAGCCTCATGAAGTGCTGGAAGTATCATAGCCAAGGCGACTGCGCTGGCTGACACAGGCTCAGCCTGCGTCACGAGTCCCTCTGCGCCCAGGTGTACTTCTCAGATACTCCATCCCTTCCTCTCTGTCTCTGGAGCATTCGGGGGAACCCGCGAGGAAGCAAAGCAGAGCAAGTTGCAGGTGAACCAGGAAGGAAAACCCTAAGGTGGGGCAGCCCAGGTCCTCTGCCTTGCAGAGAGAAGCTGTAGACCTGGCGTGACGCCGCCCCTGTGCGGCGTGGCTCAGTCAGCCCACGCCCGGTGTCACCCTGGCGACAGGCTCCACGGCAACCGTGCAAGGATGCCCCGTGCAAGGATGCCCCGCAAGTTTTTGGCTTGTAGAATCTGTTGATTGTAGTCATTCCTCATCCTGTTCTGAACAACGCTACTTATGCGTTATCACACATTTATATATTATCCAAAATGTGCATAAAATTGAATGTGCAAAGCCAGGTAGACCAATGTACAGGTGATTTCGAGACTTTTTTAAGGGTGATTTTGACAATGTGACTTTTTCCATGTGCCAGCTGAAAGGGCCCGTCTCTCTGATAAGAATAATTCCACCAGCTAGTAACTAGGAATTCCATCAGTTGTGACCCAGCCAGATACTTTGCTAAGCACTGAAAGTGCATTATTTTACAGAATTTCTCCGTAACTATTTTTCAAGGCAGATACTATTTCCATTTCCTGAGATGTAGAAATTGACCATTAGAGAGTGAAATATCCAAGTTTTATGTGTCCTGGAGCCTGAGTGATCTGGCTGGAGTGGGAACTCGACCCCTTCCTGGTTGGTAGGATGCGGACGGCTTCCTTAACTTCTCTGAGCTCGGCTAGCAACAACCCGGGCAGGTGTCACACGTGCATCCCCGAGGGCCTGGGACACGTCTAGGCTCTCCCGTCCCGTCAGCTCACCTGGCAGCTTCCTCCTTTCTCCACTGACTTGCCTCTTTGCATTTTGGCCATACCTGTGTGGATCCATTTCTGCAAACTACCTGGTACCACTGATCTCTGCGTCCAACTCCAATAAGACAGTATCCTGATCATTGTGCCTTTATGGTGAATTTTAAAATCAGACAGTGTTGGCAAATGTGCAGAAGAATTTACTGAAGTCAACTTTGATTGCTTTTATTGGCATTTTTTTTTTTTTTTTTTTAGTTTTCAGCATACAGACTCAATGTTTTATTAGATTTATACTAAGTGTTTTAATTTTGGAGTGATTGTGCGTGACACTGTTTCCAAAATCTCAGTTTCCAGTTGCTCACTGCTAGTATGTAGAACTATAAGTAATATTTTTATGTTGACCTCTTCTCCTGTGACCTTGATATTCTCTAACTTACTAGGTCCAGAAGTGTTTTATTTTTTTGTGGATTCCTGGAGATATTCTAAGTACACAATCACGTCTTCTGCAAATAAGGGCAGTTTTGTGTCTTCCTTTCCGATCTGTATGCCTTTTATTCCTTTTTCTTGCCTCGTGGTGCTGGCTAAGGAGTGCGGTAGGATGGTGAGAAGGATTTCTGAGCACAGACATCCTGCTTTGCCCCTTACCTTGAGGGAAGCACACAGTCCTCACCCCTAAATATTATGTTTCCTGCAGGTCTTTTGCGTATCTCCTTTATTCAGTTCTTAATAGGTTGAGGAACTCCTGTTCTATTCCCAATTTGCTAAGGAATCTTTTTTTAATAATCATAAATGCATGTTGAATTCTGTCACATGTCTACATCAGTTCATGTGTGGTTTCTTCTTTAGATCGTCAGTATGGTGTATAATTACGTGAACTTATTTTCAACATAGCATGAGCCCTACATTCCCAGGCTCAATCCTGCTTGGCCGTGGTCTATCATTACTTTATATATTGCTGTATTTAATCTGCTAACATTATGATGAAGACTTTCACATTTAGGTTCCTGAGGGATATTGATCTATCGTTTTCCTTCCTTGTGCTGTTTTTGTCTAGCTTTGCTATCAAAGGTAACGCTGACCTCCTGGGCATTTCCGGGAAAAGATTGCATAGAATCGGTGTTTCTTCTTTGCATGTTTATCAGAACTTATAGGTGAAACCATCTGAGCCTGAAGTTTTTTTTTCTATCCCCCCAGAATTTTTTTTTTAAACTGCCAATTCAATTCAATGTCTTTAATAGTTATAAGATTATTCAGGTTACCTATTCTTCCTGGATAATTTTGGCTGTTTGTGACTTTCGAAGAATTGGTCCATGTAGTTTAAGTTGTTGAATTTATATGCTTACAGTTTTTTGTAGTATTCCCTTATTGACCTTCTAGCATATGTGCAGTCTGTAGTTATACCCCTTCTTTAATTCCTACTATTTGTTAGTATTTTTTGCTCTCTTTCTCTTTTTCCTTGCCAATCTACCTAAAGCTTTATCTTCCTTTTAATTTTGTCAAAGAATCAACTTTTGGTTTCAATGGTTTTCTTATTTATTGATTTTTATTTTCTGTCATTTCTCTTTATTATTTCTTTTTTACTTTTGGTGCTTATTTTGATCTTCTTTTTCTAATTTCTTAATGTAGAAGCCTAGATTATTGATTTGAGATCTTTCTTCTTTTCTCATGTAAACTTTGTGTCTTGTAAATTTTCCTCTAAGCACTGATTTAAATGCATCCCATAAATTTTGATATGGTGGGTTTTTTTTCGTGTTTATTCAGTTAGAAATGCTTTCTAAGTTTCCTTAAGATCTCTTCTTTAACCTATATCATTTTTAATAGAATTTCTTTAGAGGAGTTTTAGGTTTACAGAAAAACTGAACAGAAAGTACAAAGTTCCCCAGCACCCCCACCTCCGGCAGAATTTCCTATTATTAACTGCTCGCATTGGGGTTGTACATTTGTTACAAGGGGTGAACCGATATGGATGCATTATTATTATTATGGAATATTTTTCTATTTATTGAGATCATCTTTGATTTTTTTCCATCAGAATTTTGTAGTTTTATTCATCTATATCTTTGTACGTTATTTTGTATTCCTAGTTTTCTGAGAGTTTTTTTTTTTAATCATAAATAGGGGTTGGAGTTTTTCAAATGCTTTTCACATCTATTGATATGATCATATGGATTTTTCTTCTTCAGCTGTTGATGTGATGGATTATATTAATTGATTACTGGTTGTTGAACCAGCTTTGCATACTATAGTAAATGCCACTTGGTCATGGTCTATAATTCTTTCTATACATTGTTGGATTCATTTTGCTAATGGTTTGTTGAGGATTTTTGCATCTGTGTCCATGAGAGATATTGCTTTACAGTTTACCTTTCTTGTTATGTCTTTGTCTGATTTTGATGAGAGGGTTATGCCAGCCTCTTAGAATGAGTTAGGAAGTGGGTTCTCGGCTTCTACTTTTTGGAACAGATTCTGGAGAATTAGTATTATTTCTTCCTTAAATGTTTGGTAGAATTCACCAGTGGACCCACCTTGATGTGGTATTTCCTGTTTTGGAAGGTTATTAATTCAATTTCTCTAATAAACATAGGTCTGTTTCGAGTGTGTATGTAAAGCAATTGGTTCGTTCTATCTAAGTTGTCAAATTTGTGGGCATGGAATTGTTTATAATGATCCATTACCGTTCATTTTAATGTCTATGGGATCTGCTATGATTCGACTGTGTCTCCCAAAGTTTATACGTTGGAAACTTAATCCCCAAAGCAACACGGTTGAGAGGTGGAAGCTTTTTAGAGGTGATTGGGTGTCACGAATGGATTAACGCTGTTATTGAGGAAGTGGATTAGTTGCCGTGAGATGGATTTCTGATAAAAGGAGAGCTTGACCCTCCCTTGTATGTTCTCACTTTCCCCGTCTCTTGCTTTTCTGCATGGATTTCTCTGAGTTCATTTTTGGTGTTTCATGAGTTTTTCAGATCTGTGAGTTTATGTCTCTCATCAAATGTAGGAAACTTTTTTGCCATTATTTCTCTATCATCTATTTATTGATCATCAAATATACTACTTCTATTTTTGGCCTTTGTTGTGAGGCCTTAATGACATGAACCTTAGATTTTTTTGGTATTTTTCCACAGGTCTCTCAGTCTCTCTCTCTCTTTTCCAAATTATTTTCATCTCTGTTGCTCAGATGGCAACATTTTTATTGATCTATTTTCAAGTTCAGTGACTCCTTTATCCTCTCCATTTTGCTATTGATTTAATTCAATGAATTCTAAAAATGCTTTTATTGCATTTTTTAGTTGTACACTTTTCATTTTATTTTTTTCATATATCTTTTATTTCTGTGCTAAGACTTTACAGCTCTTCATTCATTTCAAAAGTGTTTTCCCTTATTTCTTGGAACATAGTTACAATAGCTGCTTTAAAGTTTTTGTTTGGCAGTTCCAACACTACCACATCTCAGGTTTGATGTCTGTAGATCATTTTTTCCTTTGGGTGATATCAAGATTTTTTTACTGATTCTTTATACGTCAACTAATTTCAGAATGTATCTTGGACACTTTGAATATTATACTAAGGGACTTTGGGCCTCATTTAAATCTTTTGAAGAGGGTCGTTTTGTTTCAGCAGCCAATCAGTCCAGTTACGTTCAGGCTGAAAGCCCACAGTCTGGGTTCTGGTTGAAGTTTAAATTCAATTTCCAAAATGTTTACAGGGCTATTTACATCTTTTCTCCACGTATGTTGCCCAGTGCCCAGTCTGGGACCTGGGAGGGAACTATTCTGCAGTATAGTTCTCAGTGCCATGATTTACTGGAGCCAGACTGAGGCAGCTACAGGTTTTCTAAGGATGTGCATTAACCTGGCAGCAAATCTTGTGCAGCGAAGGGAGCAGAGACCCCCAGACAGGAAAGGGTGAGTTAGACACCGATCGCTCCAGCTCGCCACAGCAGTGCCCTGAGTGACCAAATCTCGTGCCAGGTTTTGGAACTATGATTTCTTCTCAGGGACCCTGGAAATATCAGCATGCTCATGTAGAACTTGGGGAGCCCAAGGACCCAAGCTGTAGTCCCACCCAAGCCTTGCCCTTACTAGCTCTGGTACCCTTGGGATAAGCATTTAATTTGGGGGCTTTTGTATCCTCAGAGATTTCTAGAATTTTTTTTATTTAGAAGTCATGCCTGTCCTATTAGCTGATGTGACCCTCTGGACGTGAAAATGGAAGGGCTTTGGGACCGAGAGAGGGGTAAGCCAGTGCAAGGGAGGGGTGCTTGAGAGATACCCAAGATGCTTCCACTTCCCCCTGTTCCTGAGCTGAGCCACGCAGTGGACTGTGGGCCCCGAGCACTTCCTGGGAACAGAAGCTTTCTGCTTCCACAGAGCTCTGCCTCTGCTCTGGGCCCCGTTGGAACAGAAGGTGGCTTCAGTTCCATCCCACGGAAGCTTAGGCAAGAGAAGATCCTAAATTGGTCAAGTATACCCGATGAGGTAGTGAGCTC
Source organism: Lepilemur ruficaudatus (assembly GCA_963574885.1). Lineage (NCBI taxonomy): Eukaryota > Metazoa > Chordata > Mammalia > Primates > Lepilemuridae > Lepilemur > Lepilemur ruficaudatus. The sequence continues at coordinate 25,096 of CAUYRT010040591.1, forward strand.
TCCATCACAGGGAGGATTCAAGCATCTAAATAAACACCTGTGAGAGGGGCAACAGGTTGTTGTATTTCCAATCAGAAAGCAGCTCAGGATCTGCCCTATTTTGGATGCTATGGTAACGTCTGCCCGGTCCTCGAACCCTCAAGAGAAAACGTTCGTTCTCACGGGTGACCCTGTGCAACATCATCCTCTCGTTAAAGAAATTCAAAGTGTGCTGTTTCGCGACAGGTTTGCTGTTGTTATTTAGCACTTTTGGAAATTTCCAGAAGCCCGTCTCTCCCTCTGCTCCTTGGTCCTCCCGTCCCCAGCCTTCCGGCTCACAGAATCCACGCACATCGTCCTGCTTAAGTAATAATGAAGAAATCTACAAGAAGAGATGGGTGGCACTTGCTAATCAGCTTCATAACGGAGGACGTCTCTGCCACATTCTATGGAGACAAATTAAAAGGGCAGGGAGAGCTCCCAGGAATCATCTGTTCCTGTTAACAAAGTGAATATTAATGGAAAACAAAATTGAGTTTCTCTTGTGTCTGATTTCCATCAAATTGTACAGGTATTAAAAAATCGCTATAGAAACGCTATGCGTTCTTAGTTAATTCAAAATAACTTTGGCCTCTGCTCTATTTTTGACTATTACGTCTCTTATGGGCAGAAAAGCCAGTCACCTTGCTGGGCCCATTGTGCCATAAAAATCAATAATGGAGCTAATTTCCTTCTTTATGGACCAAGTATCTGGACAGAAAATGGGCATTAAGTTAATGATGCACAGGGCTGGGAAGAGGGGCACTGGGAGGCATTTTGCCCTCTTCCTCCGATCACCGGGTTCGAGTTGCCCAGGTGAGCAATGGTCTGAATTCTGCAGAACTCAGAGGCCTTGCAGAGGATGGGGGGCAGCAGGGGGCATCGTCCAGGAGAGCGATTTTGCTCCGTGGCTTGGAGGGCATCTTCTGGGCACCCGTCCGCCTCGGCCCTGCTGTGCGTGGCTCAGCAGGGCAGCTGCTCAGGGTACGGAAGGGTCTGGATGTGGCATCTGGGGGTGTCGGGAGCTCCAGAGACCCCCAGACGCCAGTCAAGGGATGCAGGGAGCCTCTCCATGAGGGGCTGGGGATGGTCAGTCATGCTCTCCTTTGGAGGGAAGGCTAAGGGCCATTCCCATTGTTAGAGTATTAGGGTGGATTTGAGATTTATGGGGCAAAGAAGGGGCCTGGAGAGAGTGACGGCTTCTGGCGAGAAGGAGGCAAAGGCCCTGGGTCTGTGCGGCCCCCCAGGCCAGCTCCAGGACACCCGTAGTCTTTAGGGCTAGGAGAAGATGCTAGAAGAGGAATATAGAATATGCAAGTGCAGGTGAGATGCTCAGGAAGGACCCAAAGGCAAACGTGGCCAGGTCACAGGTGTGTGCTCAGAGCTGACCCTTTAACCCACAGAGCAACACGCCCACCTCACCTGTGTCGGGAGCATGTCACGTCCACTCCAGCCAGCTGCTATCAGCTGTCACGTCTGACGTGGCTGGGGCCTGGGGAGGAGCTGGCTTTAGCCGCCGGGGTGTAGTCGGAGTGCCAGGGTTTGACTCTCATCCTACAGGCTGCTCTCTGAGGCTCCTTTCTGCACCCGGTGTCCTGAGGGGACATTCTCAGAGAACATCACCCTGTCTAGTGGGAGGTGTCCGTGGAGCTCCGGAAACTCCAGGGTGCCAGCGTCAGGATGTGGTGTGTGTGTGAGTGACAGGGCCCCTTTATGTAGGGTTCCCTGGGGCTGAGCTGGGACTGGAACTGGTTCTTGGCCCGTCTTCCCTGCTGCGAGTGCCTGGGCCACGTGGTTCCGTGTACCTACTTCTGCCTGCGTGGCTGCTGGTGGCTCCCGGCTCCTGCACCCCAGTCTGCTGGGCTGACTCATGGCTGCTCTGTTTGCCTGTGATGTGGGTCATTTCAAGTTGCTTGCACACGGGGCTTTGACTTGAGTCCCTGCTTTCAGCAACTTCTGCCTCAGCTCCACGTAACACTGAGGACTCTGGTTCTCAAGAGCCGGGAATGGTCAGGTGTGCTCTCAGCTGCAAGGAACAGAAAACCGACACAGAGGGCTTGTGAGCGATTATTTCCGGCATAGACACTGTGTGTATCAACAATGCCACCTGCACTGCTTGTCTGCAGTTTTGCTGTTCCGTCTTCCTTAGCACGCCGGTTTTTGTTCTCATGCTTGCTGCCTCGTGGCTGCAAAGTGGCTGCTCAACACTCAGGCATCACACCTACATATAAAGCAGGAAAAAAAACAGAGAAGGGCAGTGGCGTTTGCAGCTTTTCCGTTCGCCCAGCTAAGCACAGCCTCCCCTACAGACAGACAGTCGCTTTTGCACGCGCTAAGGTTGCTGGGACAGCCCACAGGGTGACTAGATTGTCACAGAGCCAGTCCAGTTCTGGTACATCCAGGGCACTCAATGCAATGACCCACTGAGTGCCAGACCCAGGATTGGGCTTTTGAGGGTGGGACGGGGTTAGTGGGAGGCCAGCTCCTTCTCACACTATCTGGGAGGAACTATGGGTCAGAGGCAGACCGTCACCGGTCCCCTCCCGTCAAAGGCTGCCAGTCCCTAAATTAGGCAACGTGGGTTGTCCGGCACTGAGGCCTGGCTGGGTTCGATGCCTCTGCTGACTGCTGGGGCGGGGTGGGGCAGAGATGCCCCAACGTGGCCCTCGGCTGGGTGCCCCGTCTTCCCCCAAACGCGTGCTCTACGGGCTGGACGAGTGGCCGCCTCCGTCTCCATCCGAGCCGCCATCCCAGCCCGCATCTTGCATTCAGACCGCGCTCCGTGGGCAGCTAGCTGTCTGCCACCACCCTCCAGGTGACCGGTGCAGAATGCACGGGGGGACCTCTGCGAACCCTCGGAAGACACGCTATTTTTCTCTGCCTGCGTAATTGTGGAAAAGGGAGCCAGGGTAGGTGCTCTAATTAATTACAGGAGGCATTCGAGGAAGCCACCGTGAGCCAGACTCAAGGACCAGAATCCAAATTCCCCACTCAGCTGCCTCCGCCGCCGCGACCCCGAGCTGCCCCTCTCGGTCCCCGCATTCGTATTTGTGTGTAGGCTGCAGCCTGTGACCGGAGCCTTATTAGCTGGTCGAAATTTTACTTTTAAATGGACCATTAACCTGCTCAGAGCCCGGAGTGCACCGATAACGCAATGCCGCGGGAAGCTGTCGGGCTGGGCGCGAACCAGGTCAGAGACGACCTGTTTCTCCCCGTCACCCGGCGGGTAGTGTGGGCGCATCTTCACCCAGGGGACTCTCCCGTCCGCAGAGACTGTCTGCACCCAGGTTGTGAATCCCAGCTACACCCTGAGCCTCGGAGTCTCCATCAACAAAACGGAACTGGCCGTGTTTGCTTTGTTTCGTTTTTGTTCTCGTGGGTGATCAGGGCGGTGAGGGGGGTAGACTCGGCTCTGCTCAGTCCTGGGTTGGAAAGTCGGGGCCTCCCCTCTGGGCACGCTTGCGGCTCTCTCCCCTGAGGATGAAGACAGAGGCTTGGGCAGGGGTCCCCGAGATGAGATAAGAGACCCCCTCGGCCTCACGGGTCTTCTCGGCCGAACTCCTGCTTGGCCGGGATTCCATCCCCTCTTGGCGAGGCGTACGCTTCCTGTCTCCCAGGGAGAGGGGCTTATAAAAAGGCATAAAAATGAGGCTTCTAAAGACATCCTGGACGTCAACTAGATGTTGCGAAATTACATTTTGATGAGTTCAGTGTAAATGAACCAGAAACATATGGATTCAATTTCCCTTGGAATCCACATGGGTTTAAAAGCCAAAGGGGGTGGGAGAGAGGATGCATTTGGGGAAGAGCATGCCGGGTCTCACCAAACTCCCCACGTTTGTAAACAGCAGTTTGAGGTTTATGGTAATCGTGTCCCGGGCCGGGTTCCTTTCCTAATAATAGAGCGCACAGGATGTCTCGCGGCAGCCTCGCAAAACGGGCCCAGGGGAAAAAAAAAAAAAGCCAAAACATCGCCCTCTCCCCGTCTCTGCTCCCTGATCCCGAGAAGACCCGCGGTGGCCGCCCGGGTCTCCTGCCCTAGGTCGGGTCCGACAAGCACCCTCTTTGTTCTGTCTGCTTTTGCAAAGATGAGGTGTTCCAGGGGCACGATCAGATTCACAGAGTCGGGGACCGTCCAGGGGCAGGTCCGGTCTAGAGACTGCAGAGAGTGCCACTTCTCGGCAAGGTGGGCATGGCCAGCTCTGCTATAACATAAGGGTCCAGGGTGCCACGTGCAGGGCTGCTCAGCTCGTAGGCGCCAGGGCTGGCGCTGGAGCCTCTGAACTGAAGATGCTCCTAATGTCAGAGGAGGCCAGGAGAGGCGTCTCTGCATCTGGAGCTTCTGCAAGGCAGGTCTGCCAGGAGGCTGGAGGAGGAGGGGCCGGTGCAGCTGTTTTCACATTGGGCCCAGCGACGTGCCTGGAATTCCTGACGGTTCCTCGGGGGGCTCCTTGGGAGAAGGAGTAGAAAGGGAAAGAGTGAACTGACTGAGCCCCCCAGGCCCCTGCTCTGCCCGGGGCAGCCTACTTTACTGCCTCTGTTTCAGCTACTGAGGCTTCAGGTAAGAATTCGATCGAAGGAGGTTTTGTAGTTAAAGTTTGAAACTCGCGGACCCAAAGGGGAGGGATCCCTCTCCCACCGGTCCCGTTTTGCAGAGATTTGCAACTAGCTAAATCATTCAATGAGCTGGTTTCAATGTCTTGCGTCCTCTTTGTGCTGGCGGGGGTGGGGGGGCTCTGTGCCCACCGTGACGTTGCCGGGGCTTTAAATGGCCACACCCAGACCTTGCGGTGACACTCCTGTGCTCAGTCCTGTCACCAGGCACGGGGCGGAAACGCAGGCTGTGACCCTGCCTTCAGGACGCTTGAAATCTTTGTTGAGAAGACAGAACCCCCTCCCGGGGAGCCCCTGTGAGATAACAGAGCCGGCAGGTCCCCGGTGCCAGGGGTCTGGACAAGGACAGCAATGTGCTAATCAAGGAACGGCCGATAGAAGCCAGCAGCGGGGGCTGGAGCCTTGGAGGTGGCGCTTCCCGATGACCTGGGCCAAAGCACAGACTCCTGACCCTCGAAAGGGACAGAGTCTTCTCGGGTCTCGGCCGATGGAAGCAGCCACGAGACCCCGCTGTGCTGGGCCCCCCCCAGGGGAGGAGCTGCCTGGACCGAGCAGCCTAGGTTCATCCTGCAAAGCCCAGCCAAGGCGGAGCCGGCCGGAGAGCCATCTGATTGTCATTAGGCCGCGCGACTTTCTTTATTGGCAAACAGTCTGTCAGCAGCTTCTCCTCGCGGCGCGGCCCAGATGTGCTCGCAAAGGGCTCTGCGTCCTTCCCGTCCACGCCCAGCCCCCCCCACCCCCGCGCATGGCCACTCGGCCAGACTGGGTCCCCGCCCCCGGGATCCGGCTCAGCCAGGGGGCAGGGGAGGGCGGTGGCCTCGTGCCAGTCTCGGGAGGTGATCTGGGTTGGGGAGGGGAGGAGGGGGCACAGCCTGGCTTCTGTCCTGCGCACGGCTGGGCGGGGGCGGGCGAAACCCCACCGTGAACTCACTTCTGCACATCACTGGGGAGATTTTCCTCGGTCATTGGGTCTGAATCTCCTCTCTGGGAGGGCGTTCTCACGGGAGAAGCTCAGAAACGTGGGGGCTGCCGGCTTCCTATCGGTCCCCGATGGGAGGGGCGGGCCCCAGATGTCACCCCGTCATTGTCCAGCTGCCTCTCCCATCCCTCGTGGTGGAGGTCGTTGTCAAGGGTGTTTCTACCTGGAAAGGTTGGGGAGTGGGTGCAAACTTGAGCCTGGACTCGCCGTGGCCTGGAGACATCACATCTCGGGGCTGGTTGAAGTCCCTTTATATGAACGTCTGTGGATTATCCTCCAATCACACACACACTGCCTGGCTTTGGGGCGCAGAATCTTGGATTTCCTTTGGGGGAACCAGGCTCGCTGACCCTCGAACCTGTGGTTATGTGAGCCAGCTCGCTCCTCGGCTTTATTGAGCCTCTCCTGTCTCTTGCAGCCGAGGATCTAGAGGGATTCAAACCTCTGCACCCACCACCGTCTACACTGGGCTGCAAATCTCCCCTTTGTTCCTGTGCCTAAGAATTCACTAGAAGAATGAGGGAGGTGTGGGCAATTTCCCTTCTTGTGTCACCACTGTCCTTCCTTAAGTCCTGAAAGGCAAGAGAAGCCACCACGGGACCGGCCAACCCTGACAGCTGTGACATCCTCTTCCTCTTTCCGACGGTGCTTGTTCTACCGTGAGTGAGGATGTATACCGCGGGCACAAACTTGCTGCGTGTCTGATGGCATCAGCCTCGGAGACACCCTCGCCCGTGGCCTTCTTGCCGAAGTCTGGAAAGGGGGTGGGAGCTTGTCACGGCCGTTCAGGAAGCGGAGAGCCGAGGGAGACCCCGGAGGGCGGCAAAGCCTCATCTCACCCACGGGGCCACGGCCTGCTCTGGTGTCCCCCCGGGACACGGCAGATCAACCCTTCCTAGTCCAGAAATGCCCTCTGCAAACGTGGTCCTTTTCTGTCGTGGCCCTGATGACAAACTCTCCGTCACCCACCCTCCCTGAGCTGCTTTGTCAACGCCGGTCGTGGTCCGTATGGAAACGGAACAGGACGATGCCCCTCTGGCCAACGAGGCATCAGCAAACGTCTGCCGGGAGCAGAGCGGGACGCAGGGGACTTATGCATAAAAACTCCCCGACTTTACCCCATCCTCCTCTAGACCTTGTTGTTTCCAGGTGCCGCTTAGGTACTTTGCAGGGGGAGGTCGTCACAGTCTGGGGGTGCACGAGAAGCCCCAGCGGGGAGGCCAACGCACCCTGGGCAGTGACACAACCCTCTGAATCATTAAACCACCCGACTCCGGGTCCTGGCTGTTTCTGGACTCCTTGTCACATGTGATACAAATGATCTTAGTGTTCAAGCCACTCAGAATTGGGGTGTCCCCTTCCTTGGTACTAGGGGTGCTCCGGTGGGGTCAGGGGAAGTGACCCTCGGGCTCCGTCTGGCGTCACAGGGCGTGGATGATCACGGCAAGGGTTGATCGCCGTCTTCACCTGCTCTCTCGACATGCCGACCACCCCGCCGAGTGCTGGCCGTCACAGCCGGGAGGC
>CAUYRT010040592.1:0-25149 GCA_963574885.1 Lepilemur ruficaudatus
ATGGCCAAAACAATCTTAAGCAAAAGGAACAAATCAGGAGGCATCGCTTTACCAGACTTCAAGCTATGCTACAAGACTATAGTAACCAAAACAGCATGGTACTAGCACAGAAATGGAGACATAGACCAATGGATCAGAACAGAGAACCTGAATATAAACAGGTTTGCTGTCTGATCTTTGACAAAGCAGACAATATACATTGGGGAAAAGAAACCCTATTGAATACATGGTGCTGGGAAAATTGGATAGCCACATGTAGAAGATTGAAACCAGTTAATTAATTCTCACCACTCAAAAAAATTAACTCAAGATGGATAACAGACTTAAATTTGAAACATGAAACTGTAAGAATTCTAGAAGAAAATATTGGAAAAACATTTCTAGATACCAGCCTAGGCAAAGAATTTATGAAGAAGACTCCCTCCCTCCAAAGGCAGTCACAGCAACAACAGAAATTAATAAATGGGAATCAGTTGAAATCTTGTGCATAGATAGCCAAGGAAACAATCAATAGAGTGAATAGATAACATACAGAATGGGAGAAAATATTTGCATGCTGTATATCTGATAAAGGGCTGATAACCAGAATCTACAAAGAACTCAAGCAAAACAGCAAGGAAAAATCAAACAACCCCTTTAAAGAGTGGGCAAAAGACATGAACAGAAATTTCTCAAAAGAAGATAGATAAATGGCCAATAAACACATAAACAATGTTCTACATCACTAATCATCAGGGAAATGTAAATGAAAACCACAATGAAATATCACCTAACCCATGTGAGAATGGCTTTTATGCAAAAGTTCCAAAAAGCAGATGCTGACGTGGATGTGAAGAGAAAGGAACACTTACACAGTTGGTGGGATGGAAAACTAGTATAATCTCTATGGAAAATATTAATAGTATGTAGATACCTCAAAAAACTAAAAGTAACTTGCCATTTGATCCAGCAATCTCACTACTGCATCTCAAATGTTTATTGCAGCACAATTCACAATTGCAAGATGAGGAATCAACCCAAGTGCCCATCAGTTCGTGAGTTGATTAATAAAATGTGGTATATCTATACCATGGAGTACTGCTCAGCTATAAAAAATGATTAGTATCTTTTGTAACAACCTGGGTGGAACTGGTTGACCATTCTCCTAAGTGAACTATTGAAAGAATGGAAAAACAAACACAACATGTACTCACTGTCAAATTGGAACTAATCAATCACCACTCATGTACACACATGGAAGTAAAACTCAACAGTGATGGGGGGGGAGCAGGGAGGGAAGGGATGGGTAGAGTCATACCTAACGGATACTGTGTACTGTACCTGGGTGAAGGGCATACTTATAACTTAAACTGTATAAAAGCAACTCATATAAACAAAACATTTATACTCCTGTAATCTGAAATGAAAAAAAATTTCAGTTACTTTTAAGAAAATACGTCACCTCTGAAAAAAATTAATTTTTATAAAGAGCATCTCTAATCTGAATCTGAAAATTCATGAGCACTGACACAATGTTACCAGTGGCAAATTCCACATCGGACATAAAATGGGTCTCAGTCAAAATACAGGTGCACAAACACAATTTATTCAGCATTTCCAAGGGAAAAAAAGACCCTCCTAGCCCCCTTTAGTCACAGTATATCTTTTATATGCACACCCGGATTCCCCCATGCCAGCACACCCACAAAGGGTAATAAAATGGCATGTGTACAGGCCGGATGTGCCTGCTTGTGTCCACATTCCTCATTATATGCCTATGGGCCAAGACCTATGGATGTTACTCAGTGTGGTGTTTCACTTATTCTCTGTGGTATAACGGTATTGTTGAAAATGTCATAAAGGCCACAGATACCCCCATGGATAACAGTGTTAAGGAAAAGAGGAAGCATTTAGGATTATCTGAAGCACAGAAAGTCAAGCTATTAGAAAAATTGGACAGTGGTATAAGTGTGAAACATCTGACAGAACAATATTATGTTGCAATTACCACCAGGCATGACCTGAAGAACAGAAGAATACACTGTTGAAGTATTATGCTCAAAGTGATGAGCAGAAGTTAATGAAATACAGGAAAACACTGCATGAAACTAAAAATGAAGATCTTCGTTGTGTATTGAAAGAATGGATCCATCAGCATTGCAGTAAATACCTGCCACTTAATGGTATGCTGATCATGATACAAACAAAGATCTATTACATAAAACTGAAAATCGAGGGAACAGAGTATTCAACAGACAGGTTGCTGAAATTTAACAAAAGACACAACATTAAATTTTAAAAGGCTCATGGTGATAAATCATCTACTGATGACAAAGCAGTGAAGAAATTCATTGACCCATTTGCCGAGGTCATCACTGATAAAAATGTGATGCCAGAACTGATGCTGATGAGACAGCCCTACAAGAATTAAGGATGCCAAGGACATCTTTACTGCTGGGATGTGCTAATGCAGCAGGCAGGCATAAATGTAAATTTTCTGTGATAGGCAAAAGGTTGCATCCTTCCTGTTTTCAAGGAGTAAATTTCCATTATTGTGCTGACAAAAAGGCATTTATTACCAAGGACATCTTTTCTGACTGATTTCACAAACATTTTGTACCAGCAGCTTGTGTTCATTGCAGGGAAGCTGGACTGGAGGATGGCTGCAAGATTGTTATTCTTTGACATCTCTTGCTGAAATTTTCACCAAAAGATATGCCATATACATTTCCCCAAATGTGACTTCATTAGTTCAGTCACATGAACAGTATATTGCTAAATCAATGCAGGGTAAATATAAAAATGCTTTCTTGAACAGCAGCGTGCTAGCAGCAGTGAACAGGTATGGGAACAGGTATGGGGAACAGGTATGGGTGAACAGTGTGGGTATGGAAGGTTTTTGATTGGAGTTTGCCATGAAGAATGCCATATATTCTGTTGCCAACACTTGGGACATAGTGTCTAAAGACACAGTTGTGCATTCTTGGCACAACCTCTGTCTTGCTACTGGGTTCAGTGATGATGATCAAGGGTGGGGATTTTGAAGGATTCCATATGACAAGTAAGAAAAGTCTGACCTCATATACATAAAAAAAAAAAACCTTCAGAGTCTATCAGTCAGCTGGAAGAATTAGATATCAAAGAAGTTTTAACATCAATAATGAGGCTCCAGTTCATTCATTGATTGATGGTAAAATAGCTGAAATTGTTCTGAATCAAGGTGATTACCATAACAGTGATGACAAAAGATGACGTTAACACTGCAGAAAAAGTGCCTATAGACAGCATGGTGAAGAGGTGTGATGGGTCGGTTGAAGGACAAGAGCAGTACACATTATAACAGAACAAGAAATGATGTCAGTTTATGCAACCAAAGAGAGACTTCCAAGACTAAAACCATTGTTAATGAGGCTGATGGCTCTGCAGAAAACATTTAGAAAAGCAGTCCAGCAGACTGCCTCCTCATCCCTAGAGAACCGGCTTCCTGGTCCCTCAACTGCTTCTGATGTTTCTTCTCACCTGAAAAATAAAACACGGTGTACAGTAGCCTTTTAATCAAAACAGGGTGTTTAATCAAATCATAGGTGGAGATTGGAAGCCTGCCACTGTTCGTGTGGCTGTTGTCTAATGGCTGTAGCAAGTATTCTGGTGATGCCGTTGTGCAGCTAATGTTATTTTTTCGCTGTGTTAATAGTATGTCTTTTTTTATTGTTAAGCTCATGTGTGAATGAGTGTAAGAAAGTGATGGCTGGTTGGTAGCACATAAATTCAGAGTCAGGAATGATGGTGATTTCAACCACAGATCTACAGGAGTGGCTGAGATAATGACACCTTTACTTTCTGATGGTTCAATGTATGCAAGCTTTTTCATGCACAAAATTATTAAATCATTAAAAATATTTTGACACTACCTTCAGTCTATATGTATAAGGTATATATGAAACATAAATCTTTTTGTGTTTAGATTGGGGTCTCTGCAAAATGTCTCATCATGTATATACAGATATTACAAAATTCAATACATTCTGAAATCTGAAACACTTATGGTCCTAGCATTTTAGATAAGGGATATTCAGCCTGCAGCTTCTCTTAGAAACAGGGTGTGATCCCAAAACAGCTAAATAAGTATGAAAACAAGCATCCTTTAAGATACTGTCCTTTAAATCAGAAATGTAGGAAAGAATCACCTGCAGAAACTTAAAAATATGTTTGTCTGGCATCAGGACTCACAAGCGTTTGATAGGTTTGGGTGGGGCCTCAGTACTTGCGTTTTGTTTGGTAGCAGCTTTATTGCTACCATTCCAGCTACCAACTGGATTCTAGCATGCATGTGTGGCTGTAGCTTTAGGCCATGATTTCATAACGTACATAAGTTCCCCTGATTTTTAAATATAATACTTGGTATTTTTCTTTTGCTCATTCATGTTTCAATAACCACTCTTTCCATCCTGTTCTATAATGGGGGAGGGGAGCTTATCTTTACAGTACTTACTCCCTTGTTCCTCCCCTGACAAAAGTGTCAGTTCCTGGGCAACCTCCAAATTCTCTGAGATGTGCCAAGATCTCCCTCGACCAGGCCTAGGGGTTTTAATGGCTCTTGGCTGTTCCTAACCCAGGATAGGGATATTGTTACTAGCCCCAGGGCACTTCATTTTCTCAAATGTAGTCAATTTGTATGATGGTTAATTTTATGTCAACTTTACTGAGCCTTGGAGTATCCATACATTTGTTCCAACATTATTCTGGGTGCATCTGTGAGGGTGTTTCTAGATAAGACTAATATTTGAATCGGTAGATTGAGTAAAACAGACCACCATCCCTAACGTGGGTGGCCTTAGCCAATCGGTTGAAGGCCTGGCTAGAACAAAAAGGCTGAATAATAGGAAACTCCTTCTGCCTAACTGCTTGAGCTGGGACATTGGTCGTTTCCTGCCTTCAGACTCATACTAAAGCACTGGCTCTTCCTGGGTCTGGAACCCACTGCCTTTGGACTGGAATGTACACTATTGGCTCTCCTGCTTTTCAGTTTTTGCTTTTAGACTGGAACTGCAAATAGGTTTAGCTGGGTCTCCAGCTTGCTCAGTGCAGATCTTGGGACTCATAAGCCTTTATAATCGCATGAGTCAATTCCTTGCAATAAATCTCATATATGTTAATATTACATATTATATAAACTTACCTTCAGGTTATATATATAAGGTATATATAAAACAAATTAATTTCGTTGGTTATGTTTCTCTAGAGAACCTTGACTAATACATCTAGTAAATAGCCCCTTTATTAAATTCCCTCCAATTATTACATTTGGCCTAATATGTAAGGACCCTCTCTGATACATGTACCCTAGTCCAATGAGCAATGGTAACTATCGGTTATTTCACAACTTTTATTTTGACTATATTTTATGAAAAATTTTCAATAAACCTATAATTAATATCATTGACTTTACGAACTGATTTCTGTTTCCGTACCAGAAAAAAATTTACCGAGGCGTTTTATAGGAATTTTGAGAGCAATGGATTTCCTTCAAGAAAGACTTTTTTAAAAATGAAAATTAGCTTCTTTCTGAAAGTATTTTGCCTTTTTTTTAAAAAAATAAGTTCCCAATGTAAGAACAGATTTACTTTTACATCATTTATTTTAATTTGTTTGGTGTCAGCTCTTCCAGTGCACTGGTATGTGTGGGTCTTAGTAAAAATAGTTTAATTCCCAGTGGAAAGAGTGTCCAATTGTTTTAATTTCCATTATCACAGCTGTAAGCAGCTCTTTCATCTTTGCAGTGGATCGGCTTTTGTTGCATTTGAAACCCTTAAGAATGAAGTTTAGTTAGTTCATAAGGAGAATATTGACCTCGGAACATGCAGGTGCTGATTAAATGTGCAGGGTAGAGTGGGGAGAAAGACTGGGCCCTCCAGTGAGGGCTCCGGTGCCTACGGTTGTTGATCTTGGAAAAACCTTGATTGCCATCTGGGACTGTTATTAGATACTCAGTTCATTACTCGCTCTGGCTGAATTCTAGTCGGGTTAAATTCTGTCCAATATGAATCCCCATTTTCTTCTTTTTTCTTTTCCAGAAGTGGCAAAGTTATTTCAAGCAGTGAAGGTGAACACAGGTTTCTAACAAGCCCGAGTGAACCCTGCCACCAGGAATTGCTCTCCGTTGGTCATTTGAGTTATTGAGTAGTTACTCTGTCTGTGTTTATTCTCTCCGTACATAAAACCTAAGTTTTCTACTTCAAAAAAGTATACGTGAAGATACACACGTAGACCCTGTGTATTAGAAAAGGAAGGGGTTTAGCTATTATCTAATTTGAAGCTTCTCATGCTGGGAGACATAGGTGGACATTAGGAGGTCTATGAACCCCTGAAATTAAATGTAAAATTTTGTAAATGTGTGACATGGGGTGGGGATGGAAAATTCAGAAAAAGCAACTGGTTGGTTGGTTTGTTTCACAGATGTTGTTTCTCTCTGTGAATTCCCATCTTTGACACATGAATTTAAGGATCTCCTAGGGAGCAGAATGGGTAGAATAGGGGACACACACACAAACACACGAAGAATGAGTGGTGTCCAACCCTCGTGGACTCCAAAGGGTGGTGTGAAATTGGTCAGTCTCTTTCCAATTCAGGAAGGAAGGGCCTCTCTTAGACGTCTGGGGGCACTTCGCATGGGCATGTCTCTGCCAACAGTGATAACCTTACTTATGTTTTATTTGCCTTTCCCTGCAGTCTTTAGTCCTTTTAACCTGTTCTTTCTCCGAAGTTCTTGCCTCCTGTGTGTCTTGGCACTTATCTAGTTCACAGTTACTATTTTCTTTTTCTAGTTCTCTGCTAGAGAGGGAAGGGGAAACTTCAGTTGCTGTGTGTAGAGGAGCATCAACGGGAAAACATCAGGAAGCTTGGACTTTGGGCGGAATGTCTAAACACAGTCAGATGCTGAGCTTCCTTATCTGCCAAGGGATGAAATGACAAAAATGTCTGTTTTCCTGTTAGTTTGGTCTTGAAAGGTGCCAGACTTTAGGAAATAGCAAGAAAGCATGAGAGAAGAAACATTTGTCCAGCTTTGTGCGTTATTCTGTCGAGAAGGTTTATCTGTCGCAAAAGAACGTATGACCTAAGAGGGTTTAAGTGTTACTGTTTAAGATGGGAGATTTTTGTTTTACAGGTAAGAAAACTGGTGTTCAGAAAAATGGAGAAACTTGCCCAAAATCTCGCAGGTAAAGGCAGAGGGGTGTAGCAATGCTATAATCCACATTCTTAGACTGTGGAAAGGACAACGTCTAAGATACACTGATGACTCTAATATCATATGTAAAAGGATAGATCTTTAAAATTTCTCAGGGACGATGAAATACAGATTCAAGTTAGGGTTCTGGTTAATAGCAGACCCAGTCTTTTTCCTAATAAGGCCTAATTCAGAGCCCTACCCCCAGCCCCCATTTAGGGAATGTAAATTTTGGAAATAGTTTGTTTTTTTTGAAGAATAACTATAAGTGATCATTACAAATGATCAGCATCCCAATATTTAATCCATAAATGAAAAGCAGGAATGCAATCTTTTGTCCTGAGAGCAGGGACCAGACAATGTTTTATAAGTGGAAGGGAAAGAGGAGAAGAGAATTCCATTTTTTCCCCCCTGGCTTTAATTACCATGGATGTAATTTGAAATAGATAAAATTTTCATTTGTTTTCCCTCCATGACCCGTATTTTTGTTTTTAATCTACACATATTGTAATTCACACATATAATCATGATTATGGACCTACATAAAACCAAATTTGCTTAGGTTACAATTATTAAGGCTCCTTAATATCTCTTGATTCATTCATCTCTGTTAAATTTCACATGTATAATTCTTCCTAAGGTTAACTTATGTCCCTGTAACTACTTTTAGTGCTACTCCATTCTCCAAGAAAGCATTTTTTTTTTTTTTTTCTGAGACCATAGCTTCCATTGTAACCTCTTTTTGGGCGCATATGCATTCCTGAACTAAAAACCATGTTTACTTACTTCACTGGTGACTTCTATCTGTGAACCAGTTGGCTAAGGCATATTTGAAGTTTTCCATACTACCTTACTCTTCTGTGTGTTGGTGCACAAGGCAAGTATGCCAAGAGTGACTAGAGGTACTTCTCCTGTGCATGTGGCTGAATATGGCTGATTAGTAGTTAAGTGATGCCAGCTGACCCCACTAAGCAAACTTATTCTGGGTAGAACTGAATGGTCCACATACACCACTGTAGCAGTCCAAAACTCCTCTGATTCTTCCAGTTGCCTCCAGAAGTTACATGCCCACCACAGTGTACCCCAATTATGCAGATCAGAGGGCCTTCAGAAAGTGAGCTGGGTATCATTCATAGAGTGACTAAAATAAGATAGTTTCTTACATGCTTCATGTGCCTCTACCTCTAACTCTTTAAATATAGGCACTGTTCCACTTGAATTGAATGCTTGCCAATTTTTCGATTTTTTTTTCTGTGCTTAGATTTGTGGATTTTCTGTTGACTTACATTCATGTTCACTGGTCTTTTCTATGTCCAATCTGCTGTTAATATCCACCAACAAATATTTCAGTTGTTACATATTTTAATTTTAGAATTTCCATTTGGTTCTTATTTGTAGTTTCAATATATGAAATATAGTTTCAGTATGTGAAATTCTGTATTCTTAAAATTGCCATTTTTTTACCATTGTTTTTCTATAGCTCGTTTAATGTATTTATTATTGTTATTTTAAAGTCCTTGTTAACTCAATTTGGGGCATCTGGCACATTTGTGCTTTTATTCCTATTAACTGTTTTTTCTCTTTATTATAGGTTATGTTTTCACAAATCTAAGAATACTTTATCTGAACATTGTGGATTATATTTTGTAGAGACCTTGTATTATGTTATATTCTGAGGGGTGTTGAATTTTGTCTCAGCCTCTTTGGAGCCTCACCCCATGCATGCATGCTTTGTTCAGGGGTCAGCAAAACATTTGACAGAAGTTTGCACACAGAGTTCGTAACCCCCCCCCCCCCCGCCCCACCGTGACTCCTTTATTTCTGGGACTTCTTCCATTAAGTTCCAGCTACTCTGTCTCAAATACCATCCTCTGACCCCTAAGGCCAACAATCCTGTGACTTTCTGTTTGAGTTCTCGCCTTTAAAAGCAGTGCCAACAAGGAAATACCGTCAGCAGAGTCAGGAGTAGGGTAAGAAAGGCAGGCATCCAGGGTGTAAAATTTGAGGCAGCATTCATTCTCAAGGTCATACCTGGGCAGGGTCAGGACTCCAGGGCACATGTCTCCTGACATTTTATACCATAGTTGCCTCTCTCACTCACCCTATTCCCAGCCCTGTCTGGCCTTCAGGAAAATCATATAAACTAGAAGAGAGAAAAATAAAAGTACTTCTATTACTGCAAAAGAACAGAAGAAGGGAGAGAAAAATATCTCCATTTTATAATACAAACATAATTTAAAAACGCATTATATATGCATCTATGTATGTATATATACACATGTATTCATAAAGAGAGCTGAAGGAGAGACCATGAGTCAGAATGTCAGCAGAGTTGGGGCAAAGGAAAGCAGCTGGATGAACGTGATGTCTTCAGCGCACTGGAAAAAGCTGAACCCTAAGGGCCTGTAGAAAAAGTGCAAATGAGAAAAGCAAGGTCTTTTGAATCATAGAACCCTGGAAAAGCTGGACAGGAAGGAGCGAGAGACCAGGACTAAAATGAGAGGGTTGGAAGTCTGTAACGATTACTTAAACCTTGGTGCCCCTGCCTCCTTCTAATAACTACCTGCCCACCTTCCCCACATCTTCAGCAGGCAGAAGGTTATTCCTATGGAGAGGTAAGAATGCCTGTTTTAGACCAGAGGCTAAGCGTGGTATTAAAGGTAGGAGGATTAAAAGAAAATGCATCTCTGTTGGGGATATTCTTGGCCCTCTTTTAATATTCTTCAGCCAGCATATTGGCAGCCTGCCTTGTATCTCTCTTGGCAAAGAACTAGAAGATTCTTCTCTGGGGAAACTGGCCCAAGAGAAACGCCTACGAATCCTAACATTTGGGAGTGCACCCACAAAATGGTCAGGACCTGGCCAGATGTGTAATAACAGTGTAAGACCTAAACCCACTTATCTCAGAAACTAACAAACCGAATAGGACAAAAAATATATACAAGGCTTGAATTATATGAGAAAAAAGTTTGGTATATAAAATCTTGTATTTAATAAACTGAGAGTAAGCAAAAAATGCACTGTTAACAAAATTTGTGTGTTAGGCCCCAAAGAAAAAAATCTCTATAAATCCCATAAGGCAGAATTTTTATAGCCAATATTTACTATCTCTAATGCAGGAAATTTTAAGTTACCAATAGAAGTTACTCTTGGTTACAGTCAAAAGAACTTAGCATGGATTTCTTAAGAAGTAAAGAAATTTATTGGAAGGATATCAGGGAGCTTACAGAATCAGCCATACACTGGAGAACCAAGCAAGATGCAAAGAAGTCCAGGCCACACATCAGGAAGGATAACCAAGGCCTAGTTAGATGTGCATTGCTATTGTTAGATGGTTGCTGTCACTGGAATCTTACTGCTGTCCTCACCTCTGCACTCTGCACATCATTGTCCTTACCTCTGTAAACACTTGCTCATTTGTTCCTATTTTACAGTTTGGCCTACCTCCTTCAGTATTCAAAATCTGGGACAAGAGCATTAGGTTGGCTAAGTTTAAGTCATATGGCCATTCTCTAGCTATCCCGAGGTAGCTAGAGAGGAGGACAAGGCCATTCCACTGAAACCCACACAACAGAGGCTTCCCTCAAAATTGGATGGGGTGGCTAGATGCTGGGTAGCACAAAACAGCAACCATCAACTATTGAGAATGGTCACAACAACAAAATAAAAATACACCCTACTATTCATATGAATATATTTTGAAAAAATATTTTAAATAACTCAGAGGAAATCAATATTGAAACGACAATTTGTGAAGGAATGAAAATGTGAGCAAAAACGTCAACACTGATGAAATGTCAAAAGAGCCACATGTTGCTTAATGACAGGGATATGTTCTGAGAAATGTGTTGCCAGGTGATTTTTTTGTTATGTAACTAGCTCAATGACCCCTAAATGTTTTCTTATAATCCTCTCTCTCTCAACTACTTGACCTTCTGAGTTGTTTTCCAGAAATGGTAGAGTTTCTGCAAGACAAAACTGAGATTCTGAAGGCCCCAGGGCAGATTTCATAACACCAAGATTCACCACCTCCACAAGCTTCCCCAATGCATGTAGCCCTTTGTTAGTTACTATATACTGTGGCCTGTCCCAAGGCACATGATCTCTCCTTTAAAAGCCCATGTTTGCAGTTGTGAATTGTGCTGCAATAAACATTTGCATACAGGTATCTTTTTGATAAAATGACTTTTCCTTTGGGCAAACACCCAGTGGTGGGATTACTATATCAAATGCTAGGTCTATTTTTAGTTTTTTAAGGATGTGGAGTGAACCCAAGTGCCCATCGATTCATGAGTGGATTATACCCTGAATAATCAGCATGCTATAAAGTTGCCATATGTCAGCATACTATAAAGTTGTAATAATTAAAACATTGTAGTATTGTTACAGTAATAAATCAATTGGTTCACCAAAATGAATAGACCCACATTTATGATAAAGGTACGTGTGCATGTGTTTGTATACACATGTATATACGCTAGTGTCTTCTATGTCTAGAGTTAACAACGTGACATTTGGAGGTTTTAATTAGTAGTAAAGGAAACATTCAAGTGAACCACATTAGTTAAGTAAATGTAAGTGACCTGTGCCCAGGTGGAAGAGTATGTAAAAATGCTTATAATACTGTTAAATTAACGTATGGGAGAAAGGCCAGACCTGCAGCCTCATTTTTGTAGTCCAATGTCGCTGTGGACCAGTCTGACTTGGGATTGCCTCACTTAAATCTACTGTAATCAGAACACACTGAGAACCTTAGAGGGTGCTCACTGGGAAGGAGATGGGGGTGGTGGTGGTGGTGTGTGTATAACTTGGGTTGCCAGAAGGGGTGGGGGAGCTCTTTGACATACCAACTATGGCTGAGCCTGGAAGTCCTATGAGTTCTGATACTCTGGCAAAGTGGTGTATTATTTTTAAGATCTTATTGTAGGGATATATAAGAATTTGTCTATTTTGCTCACTATTAATATATGGATTCTTTGTGTTTTGCCTTATAAAATACAGCAAAGAATATCCTTGCAAACATATCTTTGTACCATTGTGTAATTTTATTTGTAGATTGAATTCCTAGAAATGAAATAGCTGGATCAAAGTGTATATATGAAAAATTTTGAAGCTACTGCCAAATTGCTCTCCAAAAATTTTATTTCAGTTTATAGTCGCCAAAATAACGTTTGAGTGGGCCTGTTTCCGTATTGGCAAACATTGGATATTCTCAAACACTTACATCTTTGCCAATCTGATATATGCAAAGTTGCATCTCTTTATCACTTAGTTTTTAATTTCTTAAACATAAAAGACCAAGTGTGTTTCCATATTTTTTGGCCATTGGTATTTCTTTATACATGAGTTGCTGACAGAGTTCTTTACACATATTCCTACTGAGATACTATTTCTCATTTTTAAAAATTCATTTCACTGATATATTTTTTCCCAGATTTTATTTTTAATCTTTCCGTGTCACTCTGTTTTATATACTTTGGGAATAATAGCTATTTTTTAGCTTAAAGAATCTTTAATAGATAAATTGTATTAATATGTTCATTGTAACTTCTGACCTCTTTGGTCCTTTGGGGACATATTCTTTTATTTATATCATATTTAAAATTTTAATTTTCTTTTCTGATCCTCCTCTCAATTTTCTGTGTTTCTTCTTTGTTCTTTAGTTTGGAAACTATATATTTCAGGTATAGTCTAGTGATAGTTATGCTTACGTATTTTACAGACATGGTTTGAATTATCTATCAAAATTAACAATTACCGTGTGAACAGTTTTCCTGTTTTGAACAAGATAAGATCTTAGCCTGGTTTAATTTCCCACTGTTGCTGGTTGTACTCTTTTCTCCATGTGCCACTCAGGTTTTACTAAAATGATTGGAAATTTTAGCTTAAGGTTGCTATCTTATTATTGTGTCTTATATCTCCTACTTCTGTCTGAACAACGTTTTCTTAATGGCAGTTAATTTCACGGACATCACCTGTAATTCTTTAGATTTACTCTCAGCCTCACTTGTAACGTTCCTAGTGGTTTTCTGCTCCATCGTGTCTTTTCCTTCCCTGAGCTGCTCAGATTCCGTTTTGCTTATCCAATATACTTCTTCAAAGACATTTTCCAGAAATGTGTTTAGTATAATCTTCTTTTAGCTTTTATGTATATCTAAGAATATCTTTAATTCCTCCCTCACATGGCAACAGCATCAACTTTTTTCTGTTTGTGGCTTTTCAGTGCGTCAATCCTTGACCTGAGTCCCGAGGGATGAATTGTAGTCCCTGTGCACATGGACAGAGAAGGGGACATTCCAGACGAGCATTTGGAGAAGTTTTAGAAGACTAATTGTCATTAGATTTGTCTTTAGATAGGAAGGATGAAAAGGATATGTTGAAAGTAGGAATGTAGCTAAGGAGGAAAAAATGGAGTGATTTGAGGAGAGGAGGAACCCTAAGTATGTTTTATGACTTCATTTTACAGTTGAAGAACTTGGTAGAAGTGGTAAGAGCGTGTAATAAGGAGCCAAAATTGTGAAGATAAAATGATCATTTGAGGAGCTTGGTTTAAAAGAAAGAGGGGTCTGAACTAGAAGGTAAAAAACAAACTTCATGAAGAAATGATGAAACAACGTGACTGTCCTGTTTTCCACATGTAGAAGATAAGTCTGGGAACATAAAGTCTGACATTTGACTCTATGTACTTTTCCAAATCATTGTTCCTCTCTGAACCTAAACTTCTAAAGTATGATGGTTTTATTTTTTATCTTCATGATGATTTCCCCTGTGTTCCAGGAAGAGACATAAATCGTACTGTGTGAGAAATATTCCCGACTTGGGCACTAATTGTGGTCATATGATAACACTGACCACAGATTCAGGCCGATCGCATGCATTTATTTCTAGAATGAAATAATTACTGAAAGTGCAAGACTCTTTTCTGTAAATTTCCTATGACATTCTTTAAGCAAGCTCAGTTTACCTCCAAGCAAAAAGATGTTCCAGTAAGAATTTCAGAGAGACTGGTTTCAACAGAGCTCTGATTATCTGTCCTTGGTGGTAGGAAATATTTTCTCCGTTTGGATGCTTGGGTTCAGCCTCCTGGGCTTTCTCTGAAATGAGGCAAGGACATCAGGCTTAGTTACAGCTGGGGTCTCCCCAGCTGCTGGCCTAGCTTATCTAAAATTGCTCAGGGATAGAGCAAATGTCATGGAGATGGTGAAAGCCAAGAGGTGCATCAGTAATACTGTGAATATTCTATTCGATTTTATATATCAGGCATTACAAAACAAGTAAGCAATCTTAAGTCAACTTTTTTTCCTTCCATTTGCAAAGAAAAATCAAGTAAAGCTAAGAGTTAGGTATTAACTCTAAGTGATGGGTATTCTGATTTTGAGACCGAGAGTTTGAAGTAACCTTTTCTAGCCCTTGTTCCCTGCTGTCCTGGCAGGGGAGAGCCCATCCCTGACCAAACATGGAGGTGATTTTGGAAACATTTTCTGTCCTGTCCTGGGGTAACATTTCTCATTGGATGTGTATTTCTCCCCCCTCCCCACCACCACCTTTTTAAAGCAGTATAAATGCAAATGCATTGAGTGATTTACAGCTGTCCTCACTCATAACAGCTGGAGAAAATTGCTTTTGTACAGAGCCGATTTTCAGTGCTTTTAGATATTTTCTGATTTTTCCACAAGCGAGCTGTGCTGACCAGGGAGAGGGGGCTGGCATAATCCTTCATTAACTTGACAGGAGAAAAGCACTTGACAATGTCACAGTTTCCCAACTCCAGGCGAGAGGTGACCCTGTCTCTCCAGAGGGGAACGGGGAATGGGAGAAGGTATCATTTTACCTGATCAAAAACTGGAAGGAAAGAAAACATTTATCTCTTATTCCATATCAGGAACTGTGTTAAATGCTTTTATTTGCCATTGGTTATTTCTTTGACACTCTAAAGTTATTGATAGTATTCCCAATTTTGTGGATGAAGAAATTAAGGTTCGGGAAGTTAAGATATTTGCTGAAGTCACATGACGACACTCTTTCCCCTACAGCAACTGCCCTGTTCTTCAGAACAGGGAATCCTGATCAAAAACCAATTGACACCCTTAGAGCAGGGATCCCCAGTCTGAGGTGTATGATCATTACATATTACAATTGTATAATTATTGTACAATTGTTTCATGTAATTGTTTCATTACATGTTACAATGTAATAATAATAGAAATAAAGTGCACAATAAATGTAATGCACTTAAGTCATCCTAAAACCATCTTCCCCTCCCCTGGATCATGAAAAATTATCTTCCCTGAAAATGGTTTCTGATGCCAAAAAGGTTGGGGACTGCTGCAGAGGGAAGAAGGGCTGTGCTGATTCAGGCCAGGTAATGATAATGTTCGCTTGTTCCAAAAACTCAAGAGAAGTTGAAAGAGCCTCTCTCACCTCCTGGTGTACACAGTATGCATCTTCTAGGTCAGTGGGCTTCAGACTTTGTGTAGAGTCACATTTCATGTTGTGACCCATAATCAGACACATGCATAACGCTTCTGAAAGCTGTGCATTCCATTAGAAAATGCTGAGTAGTGCTCCACTAAATTGATTTCATGATCTCTTCTATAGTGACCTGCCATCCAAAGATCACTCCCTAAACCACAAAACAAGTAAAATATTCACCCCTCACCCTCACCTAACTTAAAATTATTTTCCAACTTTCTCTGATCTCATACTAATTACACCTCATTTCAAGACCTGAGTACCCCATTCTGTTTTTTTCTTCAGACTACTTTGATCATTGAAGATCTTTAACCTGGGGGTAGATTTGGTAGAAGTTCAGTGCTGTAGAAAGGGTAAGATTGGACGTGGCCTCTTTGAGCCGTATGTGAAATCTTAGTAAAAGCACGGGCGTTTGGTTTAGCTTTGTGTGTTCCTCATCTCGAGATCTTAAGCCACATAGCATACTCTGATTCCTTGCTTGCAGATGTCATGGAATTTGAACCTGAAGATGCCTGGTGAGCTATAGTGGTGGGAAGGTCTGACAGTGGAACAGAAACTAGTAATTCATGTGGCTTGAGTGATGGCCTCCTGGAACTATTTCAGTACAGCTATAGGGGTATCCAGAGTTCCTAGGTGCAAAGCTTAGAAGCCATGATTATACCATAAGCCTTATTGTGAAGTAGCAGGCTTAAGAGTTCTTCTCTTCTTCTTTTTATGGCTTATGAGCAGTCTTTGGCATGGGCCTCACCATTCTGTCTGTTTAGTTTGTGAAATGAGTATAATAAACTCAGAAAGTCCCACATAAATGCTAGTATAACTAGTTGCCATTCATTGCTCAACTTGGATCCTACACCAAGCTGGAGAACCAAAAGGAATGCAAAGCTTTCTTGCTGCTGGCTCCAGGGGTTTCTGGGGCTACTGGTTTGTAGTGGTTCTCTTGGGAGCCAGGAAATACTGTAATGGCAAGTACCATATGCCTCGGTGGTGAGAGTCTTATCAGACTGCAGTAGGAATCCTTTTTGTCTCTCCTCTTGGAATTCCATCCATCTATGAGTTGAACACATAAATGTGTACTCAGAAATATAGTAAGCATTTAGGTTTTAGAAGCAGAGGGAAGAAATGGATCTTAATCCTGTTAACGTTTAATAGGATAAGGAAGGCGAGGTATGAGCTGGGAGGTGCTTTCTCTAGATTTCTGCCTAACATGAATGTCCAATAAGCTCGTTAACAATTTTCCTGGGGTTCTCAAGATTTTCTGGGCTAGTGTCCCAGGTACTTATGAGTCCATTGATTAATTTTACTTGCCTAATATCTTGTGGATGCCAGCTATTGTGCCAGGTGCTGCCGAGAAAAGATGATTTAAATGCAGTCCCTTCGTATAAGTAATGTAGAGTCTAAGAGAGATGAAAATAACTCGATAGTTCAAAGCAGTATTTGAACGAGTGAAAAACTGTAAGAAAAATATGAGGAAAGGAGAACCCAGGAAAACCTCCCAGAGATATTGCTGCCTCTGTGCGGACAGATCTTCAGCAGAGTTGTGAAGCAGCTAACATTTATCTCCTACACATTTCGAGCCTTTCAGAGGAGAGGAACAGGAGAAGTCCAAGGAGTCATTAGTCTTCCAGGACAGGAACTGTAGAAGGGGTGATTAAATGCTACCACTGATACTAATCAGACATTCAGAGTAAATCGCCTTGTGCTTTCAATTGTAACGCAGACTGAAACTAAATGCATAAATGACATTTATTAACACAATTGTGGCATGCTATTTCAAAAGCTGCCAGTTGTATTGTTACGGAAGCCTTCCTCCTAAGACATGGCAAGTCCTAGAATAAGTCTTTTAATCTTCCATCTGTTTTTTGGTTTTTTTTTTAAACCTGGACCAGAGGAACTGGTCTACACTTGGATGTCTTCCTCATATTGGTTTCTTACACACCATAAACTTTCATAACCAACAATCTGCAAAAGACCGGCTTGCCACTGCAATCTATTTTGCTTTGTTGCCTTGGAAATAGATTAATGTCTAAGGTAGATAAAATTCTTCAAACTAATTAGTTTTTAAATCAAGAGACATAAATAGGTTGAAAAAATATCTTCCCCTATGTAGATGCATTCGATTTCAAGAATTTCTTGAACTTTACTCAAAACTGTTGAGCGGTTTTGTGAGCTCTGCAAGGAGAGGTAACTTTGTTTTGTTCATTGACATATCTCAAGCATCTAGAATCATGTCTAATGTATAATATTAATAGATGCCCCAAATTTCTAAACCCTCGAATCTTTACCGGTCTAGTTTGATCTTCCTTGGGGGCATGACAAAGTTCATGAATTTACAATTGAAATTATTCCTACATTGGGAATTTATGGCACATCTTGTATGTGTGCATTCCATACCATTGAAGTGTTGGGAGGAAGGGGATTGAGATTGCCCTTGGATAACATAGGAAATAGGAAAATGGTCACTTCTCTTAGATTCCTTCTACTTCCTTACAAAGTCAGTCGCCTTTGCTCGTAGTCCCTTCTCTGACACTTACCACCTCATTTATTCTTGTTCCAGGAAGGTATATCTCAATTGTATATATCATAGTGTGGAATTATGTCAATAGTATAAGGAATGGACTTCTCCAAGTCTAAATATGTGGTTTTTTAAGTCAAGGTTTCTCAACGTTGCTACTACTGACATTTTAGACCAGATAATTCTGTTGTGGGGTCTACCCTGTGCGTAGTAGGATGTTTAGCAGCATCTCTGGCTTTTACCTACTAGATGCCAGCACCACCTCTATTCTCTCCACCTCCTTTTGCCCTGTTGTAACGATCAGAAATGTCTCCAGATATTGCAAATGTCCCCTTGGGGAGAGGGAGAAAAATATCCTCTTGGTTGAGGACCGCTGCTTCAGAGAAATGTATGGCTTCTCCAAGAGTATTTATTTATCAGTATCAAGCTGAGTTTTCTGCTAGAGGAATTTCAGGAATATGCAACAGGTATAATTAGGAGCTATTGATTAGGAGGTCTTTCAAATGTTTTTAAGATGACTGTTTAATTTGTCTTTTTGAACAGCTGTAGTTCAGAGACCCTCACACTCTTGGACCTGGGTTGGGGGCTGAGTGAATCAAGCATCTGTGGGTTATCTGAGGACTCTCTTTGATTGTATATGAGACTGCACCGATACTTAATCTTAACCTTCAGTGACCTTGCCCCATTTTTATGGTTGTTGGAACATATGGGATTCTTGTATTTAATGATGACATGATGATCTGATTATGGTTTTATCACAATTATAATAATGAGAAAACATAAGTGAATACTTCACATATGCCAGACACTGTGGTAAATGCTTTATATGAGATAATTCACTTAATCTTCTTAGCAATCCTTTGTGATAGATAATTATCCTAGTCCATTTAGTGTTGGTATAAAGGAATGCCTGAAGCTGAGTAATTTATAAAGAAAAGAGGTTTATTTGGCTCATGGTTCTGCAGGGTATACAAGAGACATGGCACCAGCACCAATGTCTGCCAACATCTGCTCCTGGTGAGGGCCTCAGGCTGCCCCCACTCATGGTGGAAGGTGAATGGAGCCAGCATGTTCAGAGAGGAAGAGAGGAAAATGGGAGGAAGCAAGAGAGGGGGCAGGGGAGCTGCCAGGTTCTCTTTAACAACCATCTCTGCTGGGAATTAATAGATGAGAGGGCATTGACCTATTCATGAGGGGATCCATTCCTGTGATCCAAATGCTTCCCACTAGGCCTTATACCTCCAGCACTGGGGTCACATTTGAATCTGAGGTTTGGAGGGGACAAACATCCCAACTATACCAACGATGATAACAATTATATAGCAGATAAAGGAGATCATATGCCAATTTTCATCATTATTAATACCTGACTGCAGACAAAAGAAATCTTCCTAAACAGCTGATATGGGCAGAATACTCTCGGAAATAAAATATATTTATCATGCTCTGGCAGTCTTTAGACAGATTGTGGTGTTATTCAGCTTTCTGCATTGTCATCATTTGTATACAAGTCTGTCTTTCTACACTAGACTCTTAAACCACTTGTGAAGGTCTGACTTATTGCTGTTGGTATTCTCAGCGCTCACCACATAATGAGGACTTCAGTGTGTATTTGATGTATAGAGGGAGGGGTGAGAGAATGCAGGTCATGCTGTGTTGAAAGGGACAGCACAAGTGAAAGAAGTTCTGCTGGCTTGTCGTTGCCAGATTTGGTTCAGGCATCAAGACTCTGAAAGCACTCCTTACACACCTCTTGTTGTGGGTACAGGAGGTTCCTAAAGGCTCACCGTGCAATGCCATCCTTGTGAGTCAGAATGAAAGATTAACATTTCTGGATCACCTATTATCTGTTAAGCCCATTTTCAGAGGTTATCTCCTTTTATTCTTGCATTGATCCAGATAGGTGGGTATTATTTCCACCAGTTTGAGGATTAAACAACTGAGGCTCAAAGACACTATTAAATTTCTTTCATTTCAGATCACTATTCTTATAAAGGATATCACTTGTACAGAATTCTTTATTTATGGTTCAAAATGCACATTGATCTGACCTGCACTCTTTCCCACAGAACTTTGTCATATAAAGTGACTATACATTGCATTGTGTAGGCTGAATTTCATTATTGCCTTTTCTTTTGACTTACCGTGGGATTCTGTTGTCTCATTTTTTCTCATCCTCAGAACATGAACATTGCTCATTTCTGCCATCAGACCATGTCAAAGAGTACTTTGAAATCCTTAAATGAAAGACCCTACATAAACAACAAATATAGTATTCCAGTGACAGTAAACAATTGAAAGAAAGTAACTTGGGGCTAAAGCATCAAGTTTAATCCTTTGAAATCTTTGTATCTCCAAGCAGAGCCAGGGTGGGTGCATCTTTCCCAAAACTTCTCGAGAACCACACACTAAAGAATTGGGAATTCTGTTTAGTTCTACTAAAGATAAAGAATTAAGCGAATCACACCAGCACGCCAGCCCATGGCTCCAACGAGTCTAGGTACATCAAACCAGATGTTCAGACCACTGAGCCATGCCCTCCAGCTGTCCTAGGAAAACATTTTTAGACGAAGAACGAACATCTTGCTTGTCATCATTGAGCTTCGTGTAGCTTCCAGCAAAGTGAAGGCTGGTACTACTTTTAATTTGTTTTGCTATTGTTAAACTTTGTTCATTCTTGTGGTCTACTTTATTTGTGTGAGAGAGAGGCTTTACAAAGTACATGTTTTCACTTTATCTCTCTCTTGATATTTTCTTAGGGACAATCGTGTTTGAGGACAATTGGGGATTGCCCAATGGCTAACAGAGTCATGAGACTGTTATCTTATTTTCCAGTGGGAGGCTAAGACTCAGTAACTGCTTCCTTCTGAAAACTGTCAAAATGTGGAAATTTCCAGCTCCAGTTTTTAGGTATTATCTTCAGTTTTGTACAAAATATCATTTTGGCCGTATGATGGTTCCAGAACACCTCTACCTTCTGCTGTTTTGTCCTTTGTGCTGATTGAGACTTTACCAGTATAAAGATGTAACAGCTGGAGCACAGTATTAATAAAAAGCAGATAAAGCATCTGAATTCACTTATCCTTTGGACATCTGCCTCTTCCCTTGTGTCTAATCCAGTATGCACGAGTTCTGGTTCTGGGTACCAGGTTAAAGAATAAAATGTCCTAGGACATTGGTGTCTAAAATATTTTCCTTCCTCATGATATCAGAAAAGATGAAATCATTTGAAAAGCATTTTTCTCTTCTGTCAACTAGCAATTGTTCAATAGAAATTAGGTTAAGTTCTAAACCAGTGACTGACACCCAACCAAATACATGGGGTAGGTGACATTCTCACCCCACCCCCTCCAATGGCAGTTTTGACAACGGAAACATTGTTACCTTAGAAATATGCACCATTGCATAAAAAGCTTTTTGTCTTGAGACCAAAATAAATACTTCTGTGGTTATAAATACACTAAAAGAAACCTCAAGAAAACCTGGAGCAAATTAGTCCATTGATG
Source organism: Lepilemur ruficaudatus (assembly GCA_963574885.1). NCBI lineage: Eukaryota > Metazoa > Chordata > Mammalia > Primates > Lepilemuridae > Lepilemur > Lepilemur ruficaudatus. The sequence goes on from CAUYRT010040592.1 coordinate 21,695, forward strand.
TCAAAATGACAGAGGCTGGTATATTTGCCTTCCAACTGTCACTGCCTGCCTGCAACCTTCTGAGTTCCTTTCTAATAGCTTGCCTCCACTAAACTTACAGTATTCAGTATATTTTTTTACTTTTGGAGGTTAGGCGTTCTTTCATCCTTTTGCACACTAGCTAATGACTTGGACAGAGATGATTTTTGCTCCAAAACTATATAAAGAGATTGCCATTTTAAATGCTAGGATTGTTAGAAAGTGAAGTTGTAATAGTATTTGCTTAAAAGAAGTCAATATCTCTGCTCATAAAACTTTTGATGCATTCTCTTGAATATTTGGCTACCCCTTGTCTGACAGCAATTCACAAGATGCACACCTGCTCTGGTATTCAAGACCCCAGAAACTGCCTTCTGTTTTCACATTGGGTGACATTAGAATCCTTTCTCCTTGCCCACTCATCTGAAATTAAAGCTCTGGAAGATACGGATGATCTGCCATGTGGGACAATTACTAGCGGAAGACAAATATCTCTAAGGAATGCTTTCTCCAAACAGCTTGATTTAAGCCACACTTTTCGAGAGACAGGAGACGTCCTAGTGTGGCACATGAGTCCAGCCGCACAATTTCCTGGGTTTGTGCCCTCTCACACCACGTGCCTGTGTCTGCCTCTTGCTGTTCTTATAGTCTTTATTTAGACCATACTGAAATGCGTGACCTTTTGGTCAGCCTTATGATTTAGAAATGGTCTAAACTCCAAAGACCTTAAAAGTAATCCATCATGCTATGGGCAATGATAAATTTCCATTAAAAACACAGAAGTGTAGTAAACAAGTTTTCCTGCTAAAACTTGCCTTTAACTTCTTGCTGCCTCTAACGGTTTTCTCCTTCCTTAAACACTTAACTGGCTTCACCTTTATTTGTGTATTTTGATATCAGGGCTTGCAAGAATCCAGGATATACTATATTTCAGTGTGAGTGTTCAGGGTGAAATGAGTATACTTGTTGAGGGGGTGTGATTTTTTCCATCTTGTCATTGATTGGCATTAAGATTTATTAGGGCTTTAGCAAAAGCTTATCTCTTAGGTTTCTTTATTAATACTGAGAAAATCTTTAATCTTACCTGAAGTATTACGCTATGTGAAGCACACACTGAGCAGAAAGCAATTTAGTAAGACCCATCACTGCTCTGTGAGCTTATGCCCACAGATGCACATGATCCGGGCAAGATTGAAGTTGGATTAAGAATTGCAGCCAATTCCTCTTGCTTTTAGTCATTCATTCAAGAAATATTTATTGAAAAGATAGCCCTATGTGGCAGTATCTTAGAGGAAGTCATTATACGGAGGAGTCATACAGAGACTATCAAATTTCCCAGATGAGATCCATGGGAAATGCAAAAATGCAAACAAGCAAAACTATTAGGTTGGTGGAAAAGTAATTGCAGTTTTAGCATTGTTGAAATTTGCCCTTTGATGTTGGAATACATTTTCAAATGTGCTCATGTTATACATCATTTCAATGCATTATTCTCACTTTGTTTTTTTGCTAATGATTTATTATTTGCTGTTTATTTTAGACTATGTATTTATTTTAGACTGTGTACTACTATGCCCTTGATGGAGGAATGGTCCTTCTCTGTCGGGGAAGGTCGTCCTCTTGGACCCAGTGCACAGCTTCAGGAGGGACGCACTTGGAGCGGTGAGGGAGGAAGGGGACACCTGCCTAGCCAGCCAGATCACCCGAGTCGACCCTGGCAATCAATGGGGAACTGATATTGCAGCCAGATCACCCTCACATCCCAGTGTATAGAAATGCAACTGGTTTTTCTGTGTTGATTTTATATCCTGAAAATTTGCTGAATTTATTTACTTCTAAAACTGTTTTTTTTTTTTTTTGGTGGAATCTTTGGGGTTTTCTATGTAAAAAAAATGATATAATCTGCAAACAGTTAATTTTACTTCCTCCTTTCAGATTGGGATGCATTTTATTTCCTTTTCTTGCCTAATTGCTGTAGCTAGGACTTCTAGTACTGTGTGGAATAGGAGTGGCGAGAGCAATCCTTGCTTTGTTTCTAATCCTAGAGGAAAAGTTTTTGCCCATTGCATATGGCAGTTATGAGCTTTTCAGATATAGCCTTTATCATGTCGAGGTAATTTCCTTCTATTGCTAATTTGTTGAGGTTTTAATTATTAATGGGTATTGGATTTTTATCAAATGGTATTTCTGCATTTATTGGAAGGATTAGGTGATTTTTATTCTTTGTTCTGTTAATATGGTATATTACATTGATTGGTTTTTGTATGTTGAACTATTCTTGAACTTCAGGGATAAATCCCACTTGGCCATGATGTGTGATCCTTTTAATATGCTGTTGAATTCAGCTTACTAATATTTTGATGAGGATTTTTCCAACTGCATTCATTAGGGTTATTGGCCTATAGTTCTATCTTCTTACAGTGTCATATACTCTGGAACAATAGCAAACCACCCAGCAATGTTTGGTTCTTAGTGGGCCACAGGCATCCAGCATATGCCCGGTCCCATTAGCACTTTGAGATAGGCAAGACAGAAACAAGTTCTTTGGACAGCCCTCTCCAAAACCTGGAATGGTGGATGTACACTCCAACTCTTTCCTGGGGAAAAACTGGAAGATGGGAGTGTTTTCCTGACTATTCCACACTGAGCTGGGGAGGGATGGTGGCCAGTGAGTGGGTGTTGACCAAGACTATTGCCTGTATTTTCAGCAGCCCCCAAACTGATGCCCTTTCCTGCCAGCACTTAGATTCAGGCCCAACAGAAGACAGTTCCTTGGGCAGCATCCCAGAAAGTCTGCACATTGGATATATGAGCCAGTCTTCTCTTTTTGTCACCAGGAAGAAGCTAGGAGCAGGGAGTTTTCTCCCTATCCCACTTCACTGTGGCAGGTGTAGAGACTATCACAGTAAGTGCATGAATGTTCCTACCAGTATCGATGCAGCTGGTTTTACATTTGCGTGGGGTTCAGGAGCCTCTTAATTGGTTTCTGGATTTTCCCAGAGAGACTTGTTGTGTGTATTGTTCAGCTGGTGTCTCCGTGGCAGGAAGAAGGATCTGAGGCTTCCTGTTTCACCATCTTGCTGACATCACTCCTTATTTTATTATTTACATTTGGCTAAATTTTTGGCAATCACTTTTTTTTTTTCATTTTACAAAACTAATGGTTTTAATTTTAAGTGTAATAATAAAATAACTTATTTATATGCTTCTCATCACCATCTTTTTTTATTGTCCTGGATTAAGCTTCAGCCCATTATTCGAAGTGAGGTGACACAAAGTCTAGGCTACTTACAGTCATTCATGGAGCATCTGGACAAGGCAATCACTTTTTAAAGAAGCATTTGATTCTTAAAATATTTGGTATCACTTATAAACTTAAAGTTTTAAAACTGCATTTATCATTTTAATTTAGTTTTTTAAAGTGCTTTAGTTATCTG
>CAUYRT010040593.1:0-25903 GCA_963574885.1 Lepilemur ruficaudatus
CTCCTCCTTCCGGACCCCTCTAGCCAGACTATCGTCTCCAAGCTCAGAGCAGCTATTTCTATCTCCCTGTCCATTGTAGGGGAAGCTTTGACTTTTTTTAAGCTTTTTATTTTTTATCAATTGGGATATAATTCACATAACGTGAAATTCATCATTTCAACAATTTTAAGTTGTACAACCTGGTGGTTTTTAGTTTATTCACAGTGTTTTGCAACCATTACCACTACCTAATTCTAGAACATCTTTTGCTTTGATCTCAGCCCAGGAGGTGAATGGAAGGAGGTGGACCTCATCAAAATAAATGAACGCTCCCTGTGGGCCAGAGGCACCCCGGTTTGCTAAGCAAATCCCTTTCATTTCATAGTTTCTATTTATAACATGTTTTCCTGCTCAAGGACCACAACATTGTAAAGAGGTTTTGCTTTGTTGAGAGTCTTTCTCTTATTGATTCATTAATTCCATTTCATTCATTCCAGAGCCTCAGCCTCTCTCCCAGGCCAGGCACTGGCTGGTGCTGGCTCTGCGGAGGTCCCTATCCTCTGGCATTCGCAGCCTGGCAGGGGTGACAACTGGTAATTAAGCAATCGCTATTGTGGCAAGCGCTGTGGGAGTAAGTCAATGAGGGTGGGAGGGTTAGCTAGTGGACAACAGTGTCCACCTGTGAGTGTGGCTGGGGCGGGAGAGGGAAGGAGGGAGAGGGGACAGCACATGGTGACGCCTTGTGCAGCAAAGGATTCGATGACCGTAGGGAACTACAAGTCCAGGGTGTGGGACACTGGAGCAAGATGACACTTGCAGGGGCAGAAGGCAAGTCACGCAGGGCCTTGGAGGCCATGCTGATGACTTGGGGCTTTATCTTCAAGATGGAAATCCACTGAAGAGGCTAATGCTGGAGAAGAAAGGATCCTCCAACTACAAGGAGACCAGCGGGGAGGCTGTCACAGGATGAGCAAGGGCGGTGGGTTGGGACGGTGGCCGCGAGGCTGGAGAGGAGGGAAGGGACTTAAGAGACATCTGGGAGGTAGAATAGGGAAGGAGAGGGCAGTCTTACGGATAACTTGAATTACTAGGCGGATGGTAAGATGGGGAACTCTGGTGAGAAATGAATTTGGAAGGAAAGATCACGGGTTCAGCAGGCTGAGATTGGGGTGCCTGTGAGGCATCCACGTGGAGTTGCCAGACCCATGGTTACACAGGGATGTCTGGCAGCTCAGAGTCAAGCACGGGCCGAGGATATAAGACCGGGAGACACAGACACGACAGCACCTGAAACTCTCTCTCAGATTGTTAATTACCTGCCTTTCCTCCTGGCTCAGGGATTCTCAATTTCATTCTGCCCATTCCTGGCCCACATGTGCATCGCTGTCTAGTGACTTCTCTCATCGTCCCCCATGGTTCTCCCTGGGCTGTAGGCTCCTTGAGGGTAGAGATGTGCTGCTCATCTTTGCATCCCAGTACCAGGACACATTTTAGAAACCCACTAAGTACGCAAATGGTTGATGACCGGCCAACAGGACACCCGAGTCAATGATTGTGTTGGGATCTACAGACAAGCAACAATTAGAATGATTGACATCAATCTTTAATTTTGTTAGCACCCATCATTAGAGTTAAAAATAATCTTTGCTTATTTATAAGAAAAGCAAAAAATCACACAGGCGATCAAGAGGAAGGCAGTTTAAAAAGTACAGTTCAAGGATATACAAACAGAGCATCACAAAGATCCAGTATTTCAAAAGCACCACCTTCATCAGCTGAAGAAACGTCCTCCATGAAGCTTCATGCCACAGGGGAACGTGGTCACTGGGCTGTCACATGAAACAGAAGAGCGTGGCCCAGCTCAGGAAGTCATGAGCGCTATCCACGAGCACGTAACATTTCCACAAGCGTTGATAAACTCAGTCATTTCATTTCAAGCGGCACCGCCTACTTTGATCTCTTCCGTTCACCTGTGGAGCTGATGTCTAGGATTCCCAGCTGAACAGGCCACGAGACCCATGGCACCCGCAGCCACAGGAAGAAAGAAAACAGGTTCTTCCAGTCGAGGTGGTGAGCACCCCCAGGTGCGGCACCCACGGCCCCGGGGCACCAGGAGGCCCAGCGCTGTAGCCCCCTCTCTCCACTGCAACCTGCTCTAAACACAGAAACAGCAAGAGCCCCGTCATCCAGTTACAACCAGGTGTGCAGAGTCTGAAGGTGGAGTTTGAACCGCAAGTAGGACCTCAGAGAACAAAGGGGGACAGCGTTGTTCGGTCACCACTTTGGGCACCATGTAGATATGTGTGTTCTGTCAGAAGGGTAGAAAAGCAGTTTTATTTTAATATTAGGCCCAAAGTGTCATTAAAGATGAAAGACAATCCAACATGAACGGTAAGGCAAAAAGGAAGCTGAGATTAGCCTGTGGCTTGGAGGGGGAGGCCACAGGCATAGAGGAAATCTGATTCAAGAAACAGTGACTGGCTCTAAAGCACCACACACAGCAACAGCGTGGACCCAGGGGAGAGGAAAATTACAAAACAAGGAGGGTAGAAGTGGGGAAAAATTGTTATAAGAAGGATAGTCTTTGCTCAGAACTAAATGAATCATATTCATCTAGAAAGGAAAGGAAGGGGGGAGAAAATTTGCTAGGCTTTATTTTTAATATTGTACTTAAAAGAGCATATTTTTGGGCTGGGCAAGGCGACTCATACTTGTAACCCTGCACCTTGGGAGGCCTAGGTGGCAGAATCACTTGAGGTTAGGAGTTTGAGACCAGCTTGAGCAAGAGCAAGACCCTGTCTCTACGAACACTAGAAAAATTAGCTGGGGTGGTGGTGCATGCCTGTAGTGCCACCTGCTCGGGAGGCTGAGGCAGGAGGATCCCTTGAGCCCAGGGGTTCAAGGCTGCAGTGAGCTATGATCGTGCTAGTGCACTCCAGCCTGGGTGACAGAAGGAGACCCTGTCTCTACAAAAAAACCCAACAACATATTTTTGTATTCTTGTGTATTTTTGTATTATTGTGTATTATAAAGCAAGGGCAGGGATAGCGCTCTAGGTCAACGTTTGCTATAACTAAGGGAGATCAATCCCTCTGCCACTTAACTTTACAGCCACTGTTGGTCAGGACCGCCTCCTCCGATGTTAAACTGAAAGGGAAAGAGACCAAAAATCCACAAATGGCTAGTTAACCCCAAATCTACATGAAAGAAAAGGGAAAAGGCCTACTGAGTGTTTAAAAATAATTCCTATGCGATGCTGTGTGTGGAAACAAAATAAAAACAAAAATTCCCACAGTATGGAACTGTTATTGGAGCTGGCTGGTCACACATTTGATCTGAATGACGGGGTGATGGCACATCCAGGGCTGGAAACTTCATCTCGCTGCTGCTGGCCTCATCTGCTTATAGTTGCCAATCTGTAACACAGCCGCACTCTGTCTGTCTGTTGGCAGGGCTACTCCTAAGGATTAATAGAAAGGATGGCAGCCCGGCCAGAAGGGCCATGTGTACAGACCGTGGGCTCCAGCAGAGGGCGGTGTCGCACAAGAATTACTATTAAGGAAAAACCAGGGCGCGGCATCCTTTGTCTAGTACCACAAATTCTCTATGTTGTTGAATAATTATTATTTAGTGCCACAAGAATAGGTGACTTGAGTTTATCTTCTGAGTATCGGTGGGAAATCCTAGAGCGATTTAAGCCCTAACAACGTAAAACCTTACAATTTTAAATACCACGTGCCTTGTTTAGACACCCCTGCTCCTGTGTGTGCCTGTGTGGGTGCGAGTCATTCTAACGCACCTTTGCTTTCCTTTCCCTGTGCATAGGAATTTGCTGTTGGAACTACATAAAATGCACATTACATACAGGCTCATCAAGTGCCAGTACAGATGGGAGTTTTGTTTAAGAGCATATATCCCGTAATTTAGCTAAAGAAATTTAATTATTCTGATAGCAAAAGAACCTCATCATAAGCAGTTTAGTCTACAGTGTGGCTAACTTAACATGGATCTCTATAGACAGAATTACGAGCCAAGCTCTTAAGTATTAATGAACTTAAATTTTAACAATTAGTCATAAAGTTACTTTCTTCCTTTCCACTCTTGCCTTTGTAAAGTATCAGCATATTTATGCTATTGTAGCACTTATTTGCTGTAAATTAACTTTGTTTTGTTTGTTTATTTATTTTTATTTTTATTTTTGAGACAGAGTCTCACTCTGTTGCCCGGACTAGAGTGCTGTGACGTCAGCCTGGCTCACAGCAATCTCAAACTCCTGGGCTCAAGCGACCCTCCTGCCTCAGCCTCTCGAGCTGCTGGGACTATAGGCATGGGCCACAACACCTAGCTAATTTCTCTATTTTTAGTAGAGACGGGGTCTCGCTCTTGCTGAGGCTGGTCTTGAGCTTCTGAGCTCAAGTGATCCTCCTGCCTCGGCCTCCCAGAGTGCTAGGATAATAGATGTGAGCCACCGCGCCAGTAGCCCTGTGGCTTTGAGTAGAGCAGGACTTCCATGAGCTGAGGACTTGTGTGAAGACCAGGAAAGGACAGGGGCGCCAGGGGAGGGAGGGCAAGGTGGTGGGGGGAATGCTGTTTCAATCTCCTCCTCCTCCAGGGCATCCTTTCTTCCTGCTGGGCCTCTGCCCTTGGTCAATCTGAGGTGGAGGAGTCTCTGGAAATAAGGGAAACCTTCCCATCTTCCCTCCATGGGAGGTGGGATGGCTGGAGGTGGGGGTGGAGGTCCCCCCTGCTCTTCCCTCTTTTCTATCTCTGTTTAGGGGAGGTGGAGGCCCAGAGGTGAGAGGAGGAAAAGGAACATTATAAGGGGTATTCCCTGCCACTCTCCTGCCCTTTCCCCTCTACTGCTGCTTCGATGGTGGTCACAGGCGGTGCTGGCTCGTGTTGGGCTGAGGCGACACGTTGGCCTGGGAGGAGGAAGGGGCTTTCTGGATCACCTGGCCAGGCAGCCGCGCACAGGACATTTGTCAGCCTGGGATCCACTGACGTTCCCCGGGGGTGGCAGGACAGAAGGAGTGATGCCCGTCGCACTGCTGAAGGTCTGGTACAGCACAACGCTAAATAGTCACAACTGTGTTAATGCCATTTCCCTAAAATGTCAAAAATGAATGCCAAAGTCCAGGTGCAATGGTTCTCGCCTGTAATCCTAGCCCTTTGGGAAGCCAAGGTGGGAGGATCGCTTGAGGCCAGGAATTCAAGACCAGCCTGAGCAAGAGCAAGACCCTATGTTTAAAAAAAATAAAAAAATTAGCCGGGCATGGTGGCGCATACCTGTAGTCCCAGCTACTGGGGAGGCTGAGGCAGGAGGATCATTTGAGGTTGCAGTGAGCTCTGATGACCATTGCACTGTACCCCTGGCACGACAGAGCAAGACCTTGTCTTAAAAACAAAAAAACAAACAAAAAAAACCCAGAATGCCAAAATTCCTTTTCCATTTTCCCACAGTAAATTCCTGGTTAATAAGTGAGAACGTGTGTCATATGTAGCTTAATGAGAATGTGATATAACAAATGAAGTTTGTAGAAGCCTAGAACTCTCCCTAACAAGCCCTGTACAGGGCCTGCACACTGGCTGACAATAAGTATTTAACAGTGGCCTCGTTGACCACCAATCTGCCAAACAATCTGTTTTTCCAAATCTCTACATTTTGTTACTGGCTGTTACTTTCTGCATAGCTGGCGAGAAATCTGACAAGGCAAGATGAGCTAGGTAAGCTTAGCACTGACTCAGAAGTGATGAGTAAGTCCCTGCAGTTGACTTTGCTAGTGCAGAGCTTACATCTGATGAGGAAGCTGACTTCATGTATCAGCAACCTACTGAAAACCACCATAATTCTTAGTGGAAAAAAAATGGTAGTTTAGAAAGTAGCTTCGAGTTCACCCTAATCCTTCTGTTGTACGTAATCAGTGTTATTCATCATTTTTGCTTATTTTAATCAGGGACTTATACAGAATCCCCCCAAGTTGAACAAAGTGCCTTAATTTTCTAAGCCCATAGTCAAAATCAAACAGAACTTTGATAGAAATTGTCAACTAAGCCAAGGCTTTGCCTTTGTCTCTTTTTTCCCCAAAAGACCTTTCCAATAACAAACCCTCCCATCTCCCACATTTTTCTTCCCCCATACCATCAGATAAGAACATTAGATATTCTTTGAAACAAATTTTTCATTTGGTTTAAAATCCTTTAAAATTTGGATCTGACCCTCCCAGCAACCACATAAAGATTCCTCCTTCTTGGCTAAACTGCTGTGTAGTGTCACGAGGTTGTTTGAAGCTGGGACAGTAGGTGCCAGAGGTAGTACATTTCACCAAGGGGCCATGGGACTTTTATTTATTTCTTAACTGAGTTTCATCTCAGGGGTGAAGCACGCAGTACTAAATTAATTTTTTAAAAGTCCTGGGCAACAAAAGGGCGTTTTGAGTATTCTGTTTGTCAAACACCACTCCCATGGCCCTATCACCCCACTCGTTCCCGACTCCGTCCTCCCAATAACCATCAATTTTTGTATTTCTTTAAAAAATACTCGAGCAAATGACATTGTTGGCAGTCCACAGATCATAACACGTATTTGAATAAAAAAGGCAGCGCGTATGTTCTGCAGGCTGTGGGCACATAATACCAACATCTCGTTAATTCACCGAAGCACTTTATAACAAAAACAGTAACAAACCAATGCAACAGGGTAATTTCTCTTTGTTGTTTCCTTCTAAGCCATGGGAATGCCACTGGTCACGAAGGATCTTACACAGGATGATGCACGTATGTCCAGGGCCATGAATAGTCCCAGGTCCTACTGACATCTTCAGCAGTATTCAAAGGAGAGGATAATTTTATTTTGATCATGGCATGAATCCATTGTGATTGTAGGCTTGCCCTATATGAGCCTATATGAGCCTACAAAATATTTTTTTTCCCAATTCCAGATTCAAATATTAAATTAAAACATGTGCAAAAATAAACAAATATCCACCACCAAAACAAACCCAACCGCTCCACAAAACCACCAGCTTTGGGGAAAACCAATGTCCACCGTTCCGTGTCCTTATCCTAAATGCTTAGAAGAGATCCACGTTCCTCCTCGACCTGCGGTTGTTTCAATGTCCCGAGAGGCCACAGAAGGAAGGAGAAGAGCTCTAGAAGTGCCTGGGGTGGTCTCCACGCCCCCTCTTGGGCCACTCCTCATCCACCCACCTGCGCAGAACCTTCTCCACGTCCGCCCTGTGGTAGAGCCTGCAGAGCTCCATCAGCTGGCCCACCGTCCTCTGGCTGTTCCGCAGCAAGAACTCCAAGGTGGGGCTCTGCGGCCGCTGCTCCAGGAAACACAGCTCATCGTAGGGCATGCCCCACTTGCTTGCGAAATTCCTCCAGTTCTTTACCGTGGGGTGACACGGGTCCAGCTTTATCCTGATCACATCTAGTAAGTCCTGATCGTTGAGCAAGTCACTTATGGTGGGAGCCCGGAGCGAGCAGGAGGAACAAGTGCAGTTTTCTTTGCAGGACTTGTCCTTGCTGGTGTCTACAGGAAGAAACAACATGGTGCACACGTCAGCAAGAGGCTTAACATACGTGTTCATTTCTCATGTCCTTTATTTTCCTGCTGAATTGTCAGTAGCACTCGGTCTGAGTGTAACATTAGCTATCTTATAGTGGTCTATTTCAGAATACTCGTTTCTAATAACGTGCTATTGTTTATAGCCAAGGACGGTTGCTTTGCTAGAAGCAGTTGCAAGATTTTATAAAGCCAGTTTCCCTTTCTCTCCGAGGTGCTCTGTGTCTTACAGTGTGCATTTGGGACACTGCTGGCCAGAATGAGGAACAGAGCACTGTCTGTGAGCAGCTTGCCAGTCCAGTAGGGGTCAGAGTCCACCGGGCCGCGAGTAACCAGCCTACACTCGCAGCACGCACCTCAACCTTTTCCCTTGCAAGTTACCCATCAGCCCTGACAGCTTCTTAACACCAATCACAGCGTGTCAGCCTGTAAAGGATTACACAATGCTTTAAAAGGTCTTTTTAAAAAAATACACACATGCAAAAATGAAAACTGGAATATCCACTCCATATACATATTTGAAAAGGAGAGATAATTGATAGTGCCAGAAAACCTACTTTTTAAAATTTATGGCCACCTTATCATTCCTGTATGCCTTTATCTGAGCTCTCTTCACCCTTGGGGTTCCCTCTGAAGTGGAGCCAACACCCTGGGGTGTGTGCAGTGAGAGAGAACGGCAGCAGCACACTCCCAGCCCAGGCATCCCTCTTGCTGAGTCTTAAAGATTCAGGCATCTTAAGCCTCCTTTTATTACTAGGAGGCTTGTTAGCAGGAGGATGAAGTCAGTAGGGAAGAGGTGTTGGCAAGTCACTTAAAGTATTAAGCGGTGTCTGTGCAACACAGCAAATTAAACAGCTTAAATTCTGCAACAACAGAATGAGTCCTCTGAATTTGGATTTTAACAGCCAAAGGCTACTTTAGAGATCACTGGCTTGGAAAATTCTGGGGGAAGTCACGATGACTTTTACATGTGATACTACATTGAGTTGTGGCCTTCTCAATTTAGGAAAGGATTTGGTGTTCATAAAGTCGAGAACCAGCAAGTTCAAATTAAAAGGTCACAAAACAAGAGCCACAGAAATTATGCTCCTACTCTTTTACCTACTAATATCATTTCTGGGAATCCGCCTAAGCAGATAATCTAAAATATGTATATACATGAGTATTTTTATTACAGTGTTTATTTACATTAATAGTTTTTTTAGAGAGGGGTCTTGCTAATTGCCCAGGCTGGTCTCGAACTCCAGTCCTCAAGCAATCCCATCTCAGCCTCCCAAGGAGTTGGAAGTATAGGCATGAGCCAGCATGCCAGGTTTACAGTATCTAGGTTTTTTTTTTTTTTTTTGAGATAGAGTCTCACTCTGTTGTCCGGGCTAGAGTGCCATGGCATCAGCTTAGCTCACAGCAACCTCAAACTCCTGAGCTCAAGCAATTCTCCTGCCTCAGCCTCCCAGGTAGCTGAGACTACAGGCATACGCCACCAGGCCCAGCTAATTTTTTCTATATATTTTTAGTTGGCCAATTAATTTCTTTCTATTTTTTATTAGAGACGGGGTCTTGCTCTTGCTCAGGCTGGTTTTGAACTCCTGACCTTGAGCGATCCTCCCGCCTCAGCCTCCCAGAGTGCTAGGATTACAGGCGTGAGCCACCGCTCCCGGCCTACAGTATCTGTTTTTAAAAAGAACTTAAATGCCTAAAGTTAGGGGGACTAGTGAAATAAATTATTGTACTACTTGATAGAATATTATTTAAGTAATTATGAAGACTACATAGCAAGCTAGAAAATGCAATGTTAAATGAAAAATGCAAGATAGAATGTATGTATTCTATGATTAGAATCTTTGTGAAAATGCAAGTTAGTATCACTATGGGGGAAATAGACAAATAGTAATAGCTACTGTGTTAATGTGGTAGGATTATGTTTCTATTTTCCAAACTTTCTCTAGTGGTGTTATGTTTCTGTGATAATTAAAACAATGTATTACACTGACAAACATCTAGCTTAGCATAGAGAAGACTTATCAATGAAGCATCCTTCCTCTTTTCCAAGTTGTGATTATACTTCGGAGTCTACCCCTTCCTATCTTGTCCGTGATGTGTTTCATCAAATGGCTCCTTTCTTTCCTCTCACCTTCAGCCGCCCATCTGTACGGATTCTCTCTTCTTTATCTATAAATTGGTATAGCTATCCTCTATCCTAAAAAATAAGAACCTCAAACTACCCTCTTCTGGCTTTATAACTAACTTGCTGAAGCCACTTTCTCTTTCTGCTCTTTAATTCACCATTAAACTTCTAGAATGAGAATTCAAAACCTGCTGTCTCCATGCCTCACCATGTTCTTAATCTTCATCTTCTTTGGCTGCCAGCAGCATCTGATCCAGCTCAGTTCCCACCCAACCTTGTGGCAATTGGACCCGGTTCTCTGTACCCCATCTGCTGGCTGGAGTCCAGTTCTGACTGGGCAGAAAAAGTCCCTCTCCCCGGAGCCCTCTCTCAGAAGGCCACATGGCTGGCTTCTTTGCATTGTTCAGGTCCCGGTGCCCCTCTTAGCTAAAGTGGCACCTGCCCCTGCCAGGCCCAGTCCCATCCCCCTTGCTTGCTATCCTCAAGGCACCTACCACCCTCTGAAAGTACTTGTTTTGTGTTTATTGTCTCCCTCTCCCAACTGGAATATAAGCTCCTGGAGGAAAATGACTTTAATGTCTGATGTCACCGCTGTATGCCGGTACTCAAGAAATATTTGTTGAATAAATCAAATGAGGGAAGAGTGAGATATAAAGAAATAGTCAAATTAGAAACCTCTGGGCAGCCCATGAAAAGCTATCTAGAAATTTTCAAACCAACTGACACTTTTTGTGTTTTTTTTAAAGATAGGATCTCACTCTGTCGCCTGGGCCAGAGTGCAGTGGTATCATCTTAACTCACTGCAGCCTTGAACTGCTGGGTGCAAGCGATTCTCCCACCTCAGCCTCTTGAGTAGCTGGGACTACAGGCATGAGTCACCGAGCTGGGCTAAATTTTAAAATTTTTTAAAAGATGGGGTCTCATACCCCCTGCCTGAAGAGATCCTCCTGGCTGAGTCTCCCAAAGCACTGGGATTACAGCATGAGCCACCGCACCTGGCCCCAACTGACACTTTTTTTTTCAGTGCTAACTGAGCATATACACACAGGGCTGATGAAAGATTACTGGTTGCTATGGAGAAGGAGTGTGCTGTGTACCATGGAGATTAACAGCATGAGCTTTAGAGGCTGCTAACCCCTTGCAGATGTGCGACTTGGACAGGTTACTGAGCTTGCTAAGCCCACGTCTCACTCTCTGAACAGGGATAATGACACCTCTCTCACAAAGTGGTTGTGAGGATTAAATGAGATAATCCATTAAAGCTCCTCCTAGCACATGGTAAGCAGGCAACAATGAACAGAATAGCCATGGGTGAGTGTTAATAACCAACAGCCTTTTGAAAAGCAGTGGTTCTCAACCTGGGCAGCGGGATGGAAACCCACCCCCACCTGGGGGTGGAATTTACAAAACCCTGATGTCTGGTCCCACCCTCGGAGATGCTTATTTAATTAGTCTGGGGTGTAGGCAGGACGTGGGGATTTTAAAAAGCTCCCCCCAGGGACTTCTAATGTGCAGCCAGGATTGAAAACCACTGCCTGCCTTAAAGACGTTCGACAGAATAAGTACTAAGTACTTAGTCGGGAGGGCCTGCCAATGCTAGATTTTGGAATTACAACCACTTCTCTTTGGGAGATATTGTGTCTGTTGGGTGATTAAGAATGCTCTGATACAGCATGTTTCCTCACACTCACAAGCAGATGAGTGGGTTTTCCTACGGGGCATTTTCTCTCCTCTTCTTCCTCTTCATCCTTTCTCACAAATACATTTTGGGGGGTGAGTTAGAGACAGGATCTGGGCAACATAGGATCTCTCTATGTTGCCCAGCTGGTCTAGAACTGGCCTCAAGGGATCCTCTGGCCTTGGTTTCCCAAAGTGCTGAGATTATAGGCATGAGCCACAATGCCTGGCCAACACCATACATTACACTTTAAAGAAGAGGTCAGGAATCAAGCATGCTCATTGATGTCATTTAAAACAATTGCAGGCCAGGTATGGTAGCTCACACCTGTAATCCTAGCACTGGGAGGCTGAGGTGGCGTGATTGCTTGTGGCTAGGAGTTTGAGACCAGCCTGAGCAATGAATGTACCGAGACCCCATCTCTACAAAAAAGAGAAAAATTAGCTGGGCGTGGTGGTGCGTGACTATAGTCCCAGCTACTCGAAAGGGTGAGGCAGGAGGATGGCTTGAGCCCTGGAGTTTGGAGTTGAGTGAGCTATGATGATGCCACTGCACTCTACCCCAGGCAATAGAGCAAGACCCTGTTTTAAAAAAAAAAAAAGAAAAAAAAAGTAAGAGGTTTAATGTCCAGTGGTGCCATGTCTAACTCTTAAGTATGGGGCTGGCAGGTTATAAAATACCGGTCAATTAACAGTTAATTGTGAACTGGAACAAGATTCAGAATTCACAAAGGTCATGATTAGTTGAGCCTAGAAATGGCTCCCGCCAGGATGTTGGCAGTGGATCACAGATTGACTTAATATGTCTCCCTGCAGGGGAGGAGCCCTTTCATCTAGCACACTCTGGCTTTCGGAGAGCTATTACCACGGGAGTGTTTCCCTCCGACGTGTTCCAGGACCACAGTTAGCTCTCAAATCATTTACAAGTGTTCCCCAGGATAACGAGGTCTTGAGTTAATTCAAAACAATTAAGGAGTAAACATTTTATATTGGCATCTTTAGAGACAGCAAAGTATTGTGGTTCTGAAATAAAAGAATATTATCCCAGGGGTCTACATATTATTAGATCTGAAACCTGCAAAATACCAACAAGTGTCAAAGTAGAGTCCCATAATAAGTTGTGCTTATTATGGGGATAAATTCATGCTATTTTTTCTGTGTGTGGTTTCCAATGTGGTTGGAAAAAAACATATTTAAAATGTCAGTTGCTGGCTTTGATAAACCATTGCATTGGGATGCACGCATGCCACATTATTCATCAGAGGTAAGTTATACGCTAGGAGCTGGAAAGGGATGAAAAATTATTTTTATCTACTAAGAAACTGACCCAAGGGCTTTTGGTGGGCGTTTGATCTCTTAACCAAAGGGGAAAACAACATGATTTCATTTTCTGTCTCTAAAACGCCCTTTCAAGGAGACATCAAGTTGGCAGCGGCACTGGGGAGTCTAACTGACAAATGAGTGGGTCCAGGCAAGGAAATCACATTCCATTTTGTCATCTCACAAAATTGCAGTGCGGAAGACACATAAAAAAAGAAGCAAACTCTCCCATATGAAAGGACCCAGGTTAAAATTCAGCAAAGAATTTTATGCGAATCTGAATCACGTGGTTCTGAAACGATGTAACATAAACATATTAACCAAGTATCACTTGATGGACCTAACTTGAAAAAAGAGAAAATTCCATTTCACATTCCTGTCTATGGGAAAGTTAGATTGTTAGGCAGGTGCTGAATTATGCAACGTCACCAGAAAATCATCCTAGAAACACTTGCAACAGGTGTGACAGTGTCAGGGACATGTCATAACACTGCCACTAGAAAGGAGTACCGGAACCAGGGTTTTTCTTCAATTCCTTCTTCAGTTTTTAAATATAAGAGTGAAGCTTCAATGTATTGGGCACAGTGGGGAAATAAAAATCTTCCAATTTGGGGAATCTTTAAAATACACATGTATATTACTCAGCCTTATTCCTTTAATGCTTACATGTTTTCATTTTGAAAATTTGTATAAAAGACATAGTCAAACTTTAATGTCTCCTTTAACAGGGTAAACCAGACAAAATGTGTTGTTGTTTTAACCCAGGGCACCAATGGCAAAGTCTTTTACTTTCTTGTGCTCTGCCCGGGCGCTGTTCGCATCTGGATTCGGTAGCTCCCAGTGGGAATTGTGTTCTTTCTCTTTCCTTGGTTACAAACTGCCAGCTGTCCTCACTCCTGTCCAGTGTCCTTGCTCGCTAGCACCCTCCAGCTTCCCCATGTGGCTTATTTTAACCAGCTGTAGATCGGATCTCAGATAGCGAAGGATTTCGAATGATAAGAATTAAATAAAAGCGAGGCTCTGAGTGAAGGCCCCAGGGTCTCATCCAGGGAAAGGAGCAAGCTTTTGTGAAAGGCATTTCAGCAGCCCAGAGATGGACTTTTGCGAGAGTGGGGGTGGACTTTAGCTCTGTCTAAATTTCACCCTCCTGTGGGACACTCGGCCTTCAGTGTCTGCAGGGAGGTAGAGGCAGCCCGGTGTGCTCGCTGGGAGCGGGTGCAGGGCCAGGCCTGGGCCTCGAATCCCACTTCCTCTTGTGTGACCAAGTGTTGCCTCAGTCGCCACATCTCTATGGTGAAGAGATAACGGGGCTATCCCGAGCTTTACATTTGTCAAGTGTCTAGAGAGTGCCTGGTTCCCGGTCTGTGCAAAATTAGTGTTTGTAAAGAAAATAGAATAAAACTGAAGTTGCTACCTCATTCAAAGACGAAATATATGGATCTGCTTTTGCCAGTTGTTCATTCAAGAACAAAGCCATTAAGTCAATATCATCTATTTGTTTATGGAAAACAAAATAAAACACCTGGATGCTCCTGTGTTCCAAGCACCAGGCGAGGTACTAAAGATGTGGACCAGAACAGCATGATTTCTGCACAGGGCTGGGCCCACAACATGCTACCACACTGCCTGCTATTGTCGGGAAAAGTCCCTGGGTGGTGTTTGCATCTGTATTCAGTGGCTCCACCAAGGGGGCTTTTCATTTTGACACAGGTAAAAATTTTTGAAGACAACTAGAAACTTGATTAAAGTTAATCTATTAATAATAATGACCCTAGGCTGGGCGTGGTGGCTCACGCCTGTAATCCTAGCACTCTAGGAGGCCGAGTCGGGAGGATTGCTTGAAGTCAGGAGTTCGAGACCAGCCTGAGCAAGCGCAAGACCCCGTCTCTACTAAAAATAGGAAAATTAGCTGGGCATGGTGGTACACGCCTGTAGTCCCAGCTACCCAAGAGGCTGAGGCAGAAGGATCGCTTGAGCCCAGGAGTTTGAGGTTGCTGTGAGCTAGGCTGACGCCACGGCATTCTAGCCCTGGTGACAGAGCGAGAGTCCGTCTCAAAAAAATGATAATAGTAATGACCCTAATTCAGAAGAATCTTTGAAGGGTTTATAAATATTCCTAAACAAGTTTCTTTATTCATTTTTATTTTAGCTAACATGTCGCAGTAGTGTGTGAGGTATTAGTCTTTAAAAAATACAAGTTGAAAGGGGAGGGAGGACAAAAAAATTTTAAATATAGGTTTTTTTTAATGAGAAAAGAAATATGTGGGTTGGGTGTGGTGGCTCAGACCTGTCATCCTAGCACTCTGGGAGGCCGAGGTGAGAAGATCGCTTGAGCCCAGGAGTTCAAGACCAGCCTGAGCCAAGAGCGAGATCTCATCTCTACAAAAAATAGAAAAATTAGCTGGGCATGGTGGTGTGCACCCATAGTTCCAGCAACTCAGGAAGTAGATGCAGGAGGATCACTTGAGCCCAGGAATTTGAATTTGCAGTGAGCTATGATGACTCCACTGCATTCCAGCCTGGACAACAGAGCAAGACCCTGTCTCAAAAAAAAAAAAAGGAAAAAAGAAAAGAAACATGTGCTTATCACAAAAAATCTGAAAATTCAGATGAGTAATGGGAAAAAAAATTTGTGCTCCCACTACCCAGCCCCATCACAATTACCCTTTCAGAAATTCCCTTGGTTATTTCACCATGTGTTGTATGTATCTGCCTACACCTGGTCATTTGTTATATATACATTTGTATACACAGATTAAGTGGGGGAGGGGTCTGATACCAGCTCATGTTAGAAAATTTACAAATATAGGATAGTGGAAAGAAAATTAAAATTGCCTCTGTTTGTATGCAAAGACACATTCCGCTTTCCCTCATCATCCAATTAGGGGCTTCTACTTTGAGTCTGTGTCCGCTGAAGCATGTGTAGAAGAGGGAGTCCTATCAACCAGGGCCAGGCCTCTGGTAGGGGCAGGTCTAAAGAAGTCAAGTCCCAGTGAGGTGTCCAGATGAGACCCTGGACATTGCACCTGTCCTATGAAACCCAGTGGTAGGTTTCATAGGAAACCCTGTGGAAACCCAGTGGAAACCCTGAAGCTGACCTGGACCAATGTCTCCCTTGACTTCTCATATCGCAGCCAGGTGGTGGCCAAACTGGAACCAGAAACCCAACTTCTCTCCCCCCAGAGCTATCCTTTTGCCACAGGGTCTCCGCAGGGAGCCGAGCACACAGTGGGCCCTAATAAATAAAAATCCGTTGAACTGAAAAAATATCACCTAGAATCTCACCCCCAGAAATAACTGCTGTTAACATGTTAGTATATTTTCTAATATCATGTTTCTAAGGACAAAAAAAAAAAATTGAGCACATACTACATGTTCTGATTTTTCCCAGTTGATTACCTGGGCTGATTATAGCTGCCCCAGAGGGTTTCATGGGTCCCTCGGCACCCTTAAAAAAGAAAGAAACAAACAAAACTTTGATGACTCAGGTCATTCAATATGTTTTAAGAGATGTAGAAAATGTTGGTGGGGTTTTGGAGTTTTTAAAAATTATTATTTTGCTAACTTGTCTTAATGCTTACTCTGTATCTTCCCTGTGATTAATTAATAAGAAATCTAAACACTGTCAAGGTTTCTGTCTTATAATTTAAAAAAATAGGAGGGAGGAGAAATAAACTTTTTAGTGTTTCTTTGGTTAAACACACTAACCAAAAGGAGCGCAGAATAACATGTGACCTGATGTCAGGCAAGTCCCTTTGGCTATGCAAGTGCCAGAGAGAGATGGCCCAGCTGACCTTGGTCTGCCTGAAGTCCCAGTGTGGCCACTGTCTTCCACCAGGCAACAAACAGCAATGACAAACTCACCAGGACAGGAAGGGGCTGCTCAGTCCCGACTGTGCCTCGGGCCTAAACCTGCCCAATTCGGAACCTTTCTGTGCCCCTCACAAGCAAGGGAGGGTGAGCTCAGAGAAAATATTAAATATTGTTTGACAGCTTTTGTGAAATTTTGTAAGCTACAGCTTCCCTTGCAGTTTGCCCTGGTGTGAAGTGTGCAAAGTTGCTCTCGTCTGCAATACAGATTTTAAAAGTTAATGATAAACACGGTCTCTAATGCTATCTTTAATGTAGCCACACCAGCGATCACTGCAGCCCAGGTATCTTTAGAGTCAATCATTTACCTGAAAGGGGATCTCCAGTGCTGTCCGGAAAGCCATTTTCTTCTCCCTAAAAACCAAAAAGCAACCTTCATTAAAATTATACCCAAAAATGAATGGAGATAATGATCAACATTCCAACCTAGTTAAATTTCCTCCCAAACCTGGGCGGAGGGTGGGTCATAAGAATCAGATTGTAATGGGTGACGACATGTGGCTCCCTCTATAATACAAGCTCCCCGAGGAGAGAGGCTTTTGTTTACCTGCTCCCTGTGCTGTGTCCCAGTCCCAGACCTGGTCCTGCTACACGGCAGACATTCAAGAAACATTTGTTAAATGCACCGGGGTTGCTATTTTAAACAGTGGATCAATGCAGGCAACAGTGCACCGGTGTTTTATTTTTATTTTAAATCATGAGTTATAGTCCTTATTTTATTTCTTACCTGCTTTTTGTTGGGCTTGTTGTTTGTTAGTCTAAGCTACAATTCTTTCTCTTCTCTATTATACTTATTTATTTAAGTATATATTGCAAAGCAGCTAAAACTGAAAAAGTGGTGTCCAAATCTCTGGAGAGGTAATCCTGTTTCTGCCCCTCTGACTGGAGTTCTGTTTTTACAACCAAGGCCGAGCGATGGTATATGGTGAGAGGGTCTCATTCTGATCTTCTTGGAAGTGTGTGTGTGTGTGTGTGTGTGTGTGTGTGTTTTCCATGAAGTCGGCAGAGGAGAGCAGTCCCAAAACACCTTGGTTTATGTTAACTCTATCTTTATACAACTAAAATCTCTCTCATCAGCTAAGGTCACCCCTTCCATCCATGATACTGCAGAAGAAACACAAGAGTTGGGTCGAGAGCCTCAGGTTTCACACCCTCAGGCCCTCCCTGTTCCAGTGCTGGCCTGGGACCCCGCATCTGTGTACCCAGAAGGCTGCTGGATTAGCTTGGCTCAGAGCTCCTGCACTCTCCGCTCTCTGAGAGTCACACCCCTAAAGATGTGCTAACTCCACGATGTTAAGTGCTTTAAGTATTTTAAACAATCTTTCTCTCTTTATCTTCTGAGAAGCTGTTCTCCTCACGCCAAGCTCACCAGTCCCCAATCTCAGCAGCGTACATACATTTGCCTAATCCCAAGTCTATTTTTTTTCCCCCACACAGGAGCATTCCCATGTTTTACCACCTAGATTTCCCCCCTAAGTAATCTAAATACAGCTTGCTTCTGGTCGGGTCGCCTTCCTCACCACTGTCTTTACTGGAACAAAAATGCAAACTGCTTACCGTAATTTACATGATTTTTTTCATGTAGTTGAAGTTGTACTTTCTTCTCACATTTCACTAAGTCAGTGAGGAGTGTGTATGTTTGTGTGTGTGTCAGACAGACGGACAGAGAGAATGTGTGTGTAAGAGTTATAGGAAGTCTCCGAAGGCACAGAAATCTCTCTCTAGGCAAACTGTTACTTTTACAAGGCTAACCCCAGAAGCCCACGACGTCAGGGCCACCGCGTGCTGCTGCGCAGGTCATGCAGAGACCTGCCTTTCCACAGCTGCACACGCCGGCAGCACCGGGCAGGTGTGCGCGCTCTTTCATCGACACAGCCACGGTTCTGCTCACCGAATCGGAAACCTGGGCCGAGGAAACAGAAACAGGAAGTTCCAGTAGTGTCGAGATACACAAATGTTAGAACTTGACAGAGTTTTGTGGTGTGTGTGGTCCCCGCTAAAACACAGACTTTTCTGTAAGTAGAAACTCTCTCTCATGGCGTATCTGACTTGATTTCTCATAATCTGGAGAAAATTTTACCAAGGTACAGTGTCTGGCCAAAGGTATCCCTGTGCTGTAGACAGGGAACGTGACTCAGAATCGCCTCTAAAGATTGATAAAGACAGAATGTATAAACACAGCTACGATCTGTGTTCTTGGCTCTGGTAGGTTGTGCTACTTTGTACGTTAGTTTTCTAAGAGTGAAATCAGGCTGCAGTGTGTGGGACACACGGCGATAAGGGACAGTGTGGAGGCCAGGTGACAGGGACGAGAGGCAAGGGTTAGTGAGACCCCTATACACTCTGGGAGAGGAGGGGGATGAAGCAAGAGCCATGCAGGGGGCAATCACTAAGGGATGAGCAAAAGGAGGTGAAGTGCAGAGCAAGTTTTGAAGAGGTGATGGAGAAGACAGGCCAGGCTCCCTCACAGCGACCTTGAGATGCCCGTGGGAGTTGAAAACATGGTCCTGGTCCCTGGCAGAGACCAGGGCAGGAGTGGAAATACAGATGTGAAAGTGATTCTCGAAGGAATGACCAGCAGTGGAGGCCAAGCTGTGAGGTCACAGCCAGAACCCAAACGCCTACATTTCGGTGGCAGAGAATGGACGTCAGAGACGGGGGAAGAAAAGCAGCAGGCGACAGCATGAGAAGTTGCAGAAATGCCACGGGCTCTGAGGGCCAAGGGAAGACAAGATTTGCTAGGAGGAGAGGAGCAGTTCTAGTGGAGCTGTGGAAGTGATACCAGCTGATGCCAGGTGGGCCGCAAGATCCTGAAAATGGCCGGAAAACCTACATGGGATGCACCGGCCTGCGAGGCCACCCTCCTCGGCCTTTCCTCGGCTTCATGTCCCTTATCGGCAAGGCCTCAGCTCAGACATCAATTCCTCTGGGATGCTCTCTCCAAACCCCAGTCTGGGTTCTGTGCCCTGGGTGCTCTCCCAGCGCTCTGTCCGCACCAGCGCGGGGTGCTTGTCCCACGGGTCTGGAGTCCCTCTCTTCCGCTCTAGACTACGGACCAGAGGCCAAGGGCCTTGTCTGCGCCGCACCCTGGGGATTAGCACCTGTGAGACAGACTGAACAGCAGATATCTGTGGGAGGGAGGGAGGAAGGAAAGAGAGGACTCGAATCCAACCAGGGCACGGGCTGCGTTCTTCATGATGTTCTCCATACCCCACCATCATCCCCCAAAATCCGTTCTTGGTCTCACCCATTCTCCTGCCCGCTAGCCTCTGCTAAGCGCCCGGGTACTCGATTCATCCACCGGCTCAGGCCACGCCCATCCTTATTTCTCCACGGGGAGTTCCTGGGCTTTGAGGCATATACAAGGCTCCCCTATACTAAGCCAACCTTCGAGACCAAGCCCCCACGCTGCCCCCTCCTAACCCCTCTCATTCCTTCCGGGCATCTCAGTGACTGACAGCTGCGCACACACGCCACATGCCAGGCACGTGCCTTGACTGGGTTAGTTCCCCTCACCCTCCAGATGCCGAGGGGCTGAGAACTACCAGGGCACCAGCGGTCACACGCTGGAGAGTTCTGTTCAGACACCTTGTTTTCATTCAGAGTGAAGTTCCAGGATGAAGTGCTGTTTTGTAGAAGAGAACGGTTTCTCAGCGAGGTTGGCTGCGTAGGCCGAAGACAAAGGTATATGTAAGAAATCAGTTTATAAAAACTGTGGATGCTAAGTGAGTAAAGGAATTAAAAATCCAGTTTAGGCCGTCCGCGGTGGCTCACGCTGTAATCCTAGCACTCTGGGAGGCCGAGGCGGGAGGATCATTTGAGCTCAGGAGTTCGAGACCAGCCTAAGCAAGAGCAAAACCCCATCTCTGCTAAAAAATAGAAATTAGCTGGACAACTAAAAGTATATATATATATATATATACATATATATATATATATATATATATATATATATATATTAGCTGGGCATGGCAAATGCCTGTAGTCCCAGCTACTTGGGAGGCTGAGGCAGGAGGATCACTTGAGCCCAGGAGTTTGAGGTTGCTGTGAGCTAGGCTGACAGCACGGCACTCTAGCCTGGGCAACAGAGTGAGACTCTGTCTCAAAAAAACAAAAAAAAAACCAGTTTGTACAAAATCTTGCAAAACAGAAGGGTAGGAAACTTGAGGCAACTTTTTTTTATTAGAGACAGGGTCTCACTATGTTGCTCAGGTTGGTCTCAAACTCCTGGCCTCAAGCAAGCCTCCCGCTTCAGCCTCCCAAAGTGCTAGGATTACAGGCATAAGCCACTGTGCCCGGACTCATGGAGCAACTTCTAAAGTGGCTTAAAATCCTTCAGTTTAAGAGGAAAAGGAGCCATGGCATTTTAAGCAAATCAGCAGCATCAAGCTTCTATTTTACCATCTTTGCTTTTTAAACTTCGACTCCAATTACCATATTTGCTTGAATATAAGTTAGGAAATTTAAAAACATATCCTTGAGGAAAGAGGCAATTTCCTTAAAATCCAAGTTCTTTTAAATTGTCTCCCTTCATGGGGCACACTTGGGCATATCGTTACTTTGAATAGCAAAGTTACTGTCTGTGGAAAATACACATGTGACCTTTACTAAACTGGGGAAAAAAGGAGGCAAAACAATTAAACACAGACTTAGCAATTTTTCCTGGGGGTGTGACTTCAAAATAGCAATACAATAACGTGGTTACACTGTGGAAATCACAAATACACTCCCACAGGATAAATTTTTAAAACAAAAAGCGTAATACCACCTAAGTGGCTTGGGATAGAATTTCTGGAGACAGCATCGCCTGCTGGTTCCAAAGTGCTCTTCTCACTAGCTCACGTGCACCACGATGCCTGTCAAAAACCAAAACCAAAAGCAAACAGGACCCCAGCAAATAACAAGTGTTGGTGAGGACGTGAAGAAACTGGAAGCTGTTGATGGGAATGTAAAATGCCACAGCGACCATCAGATGGTGGTTCCTGCAAATACGAAAAATGGAATTGCCCTATCATCCAGCAATTCCACTTCGGAGGATATACCCAAAAGAATTCAAAGCAGGGTCTCGAAAAGATACTTGCATACCCGTGTTTGGGGCAGCATTATTCACAAAAACTAAAAGGTGGAAACAAGCCAAGTGTCCCTCAATGCATGAATGGATTAAAAATGTGATATGTACATAAAATGGAATATCATTCAGCCTTAAAAAGAACGAAATTCTGACACATGAGTGAATCTAGAGGACATTACGCTAAGTGAAATAAGGCAGTCCAGGACACATGTTGTGTGACTCCACTCATACGCGGTGCTTAGCGTAGTCAGATTCATACAGACATAAAGTAGGATGGTGGCTGCCAGGGGCTGGGGAGGGGAATGGGGAGTTATGGATTGCTCAATGGACACAGAATTTCAGTGAGGGAAGATGACAAAGTTCTGAAGATGTGTGATGGTGACAGTTGTACAATGTCAATGTACTTAATGCCAATGAACTGTATAATTAAAAATTGTTAAAATGGTAATTCTTATGTGTATTTTACCACAATAAAAAATGTTTTAAAAAGTGCTCTCTCTCAAACAACGTGGGCAGTAGGGAAGAGCCCTGCAGAGCTCTGTGCCTGGGTGAAATGATGCCAACGTATGCCAAGGATATCAGAGAATGACACTTATGAAATGGGAGAGGAGGAAAATTCAGCACCTCTGAATTAGACTAATCTGTGATTTTAAATATGTGTGTAAATTAATTTAATAACTTCAATAATACAGATATCCATTTGGATAGTTTATCTGCCTCCCTGAAACTTGATGTTAATATTTCTCAACCCTGGCTGGGAAGAGATTCTCAATTAGTTGGTACGGTGTAGCGCTTAGACAGGGTTGTTTTTAAATATCTCCTTAGGGAATGTTAAGGTCCCACGGGGTTGAACACCAATATAAAATTAAAGTAGGCTAAAAAAAAACAACCCTCATTTTGTAACATCTTCTCATTGTGAATACGAGGGAATTACCTTATATTTGGGGAAAATGTGTTAGCTGCTGCCAAAAATTCTTAGAGCAGAGAGGAAGTTGGCTAACTTACATGAGTTTTGCACTTCAGTTAGCTTCTCATTGATAGCTCCCATTTCTGCTCAGGGAGCTGCAAGCTCTGGGTACTAAGGAACAGTATCCTCTAAAGACCTACACCTGGGATTTCATGCCAGGCTCCAAGCAGGAGAAACCCCAGAGCCCAGAGCACACCCTGGGAAAAGCTCTCAACTCAAGAGCTGAGTGTATCGTCCAAGTGAGGCTGGGCTGATGTGGTCAGGGATGCTGACAGATTGATGGGGAAGTCCTGCCAAATAAAAAGTGTCAGTGGTCACTGGTTTGGACTGAGCTCCTGCACTGGGCCCAACAGACCAAACCAACACAGAATCATTCGTGCTAAAGTTCCACTTCACCAACTTGAAACCTAAGCTGTTTACTTATAAGATGTTTTTGACTTATACATTTGAGGTACAAGTTGCTAAGACTTCCCAAGACGGATTCAGTATCTGTGTATCTCTTCTGAGTACATTTATCAATGGTGCACATCTAAAATTAGCACTAGACTATGACTCTCCTGGTGGGTTTTCCTAAAAAGCCAATCTGATGTCAGGCATGGTGGCTCACACCTGTGATCCCAGTGCTTTGGGAGGCCAGGGAGGGAGGATCACTTGAGGCCAGGAGTTGGAGACCAGCCTGGGCAACATAGCAAGACCCTATCTCTGCAAAAAATAAAAAATTAGCCAGGTGTGGTGGTGCATACCTATAGTCCTACTACTCAGGAGACTAAAGAAAGAGGATCGCTTGAGCCCAGGAGTTTGAGGTTACAGTGAGCTCTTATTGGGCATCTGCACTCTTCCCAGCTTGGGTGACAGAGAGAGACCATGTCTCAAAGAAAAAAAAAGAAAAAGAAAAAAGAAAAACCAGCCTATTTTCTGCATAATTACTATTATTGTGATAATGATTTGCACTTATTTTTACTTTTTATTTGAGTATAATAGTCATATGAAAAATTGGACATTTATCTATGTATTTGAAAGTATACTCTACAAACTGGCTTTTAGAAATGTGTTTAATTCAGGATACATTTATTGACTACCTAGTTGGCATAAGAGTCCATTCTAGGCCCTAGAATACAGAGACATAGCCTGTATATATAAACCTCAAGATTATAATCCAGTAATGGAACAACGATCTGTGTATAAATATTGAAATCACAAGGAGGTGCGTGTTAAAAAGGCACAGACGGAATGCCAAGGAAGCACAAAGGTGGGCGAGAATTCGAGTGAGACCTCAGGGGACAGGGAACGTTTCACTGAGGATGAAAGAACTAAATAAGGAAGGGTGAAAACGTGAAATAAATGCTACGGTGCTTTGCTAGGATGAGAGCGAATCTGTGGCTTTGTGTACATTTAGGTCTTTCTTCTCTTCAGTGAGTTTTCTATTCAATTACAAGGAAGACCTGCTACTGCTGGGGTTGAAGCGGGGGTCAAAGACTGTAGTAACTGCTCTGTGACTTTGAGGCAGGGCACGCTCAGGTGTAATTTCATACCTGTGCTATGGTTGGGAAGATGAAAGGAAAGGGGTTTTCCCTTTGTGTATGAAGCATGGCGGATTATTGCTCAGAAATATCACAGAGCATTTCGCAGGAGATTATGGTTTGTCCACGCAAACACAAGCAGACCCGGCGATATGGATATTACGGAGAGGCAGGGAGTTTTTGCTTCTGTCAATTTCATTCACAAACCCCAGGCTGAAGGTCACAAGGGACGCTAAAGCACAGAGTAACCGAAGCTGCGTGGTGAGCCACTGCATTCGCGAAGGGCTCAGTTCAGCCTGCGACGTTCCTGTCGCTAGCTGCTGAGAGACTGTATGGTTTCAAGTGTCAGTCTATGAAAAGCTTCCCACGCCTAAATACTACTTACATTTTTGCATTATTTATTCTAGTAATTCTTTCTTTAACTTGAAAGAATATTAAAAACATACAAAAAGTGAACATTACTAAAAAAGAAAAAGCAAAAGGAGATGTAAAATCCATTTTCTCTCAATCAATTATCCCATCGCTCAATCCCGTCTTGCTCCCCAGAGGTTACTGGTTATGATCCGGGCACATCCGCCCTGATTTCCTGGTCATGGTCATACTCACAATCTACACGTAGAGAGTTTTTTTTTAGCAAGTTGGTCTACAACTTGCTTTATCTGTTTAACAGTATCTCACGGATATTTTTAAAGGGTAGGGGTCTCTCTTCTTTTTAATAGTTTACTGATATTACACACTGTCACTGTACCGTAATTCATTTAACCAGTTCCTACGAAGGGGCATGGGAGTTGCCTGCAACACTTCTCTATTTCAAATGCCACACTGTGTGTCTCGCGCTCTGTTATGATTTCTGAAGGATCTAGTCCTTAAAGCGAGATTGCCAGATCCATGAGTCACTGATGATGCCAAATAATTTTCCATAAAGTTGTAGCAACTTATGCTCTCAACTGTGTGTGAGGCCGGCTGCACCCTGACATCCACACCCGCCAAAAGTGAAATTCTAACCCACTTGTGAAATTACAGTCAACAGAGCACAGAATGGTAACAAGAAGAGAAGCCATTAATTCAAACAATTAGAGCTGATGAAATAACTGTCCAGTTGAATTATTAATAAGCAAACTTCTTTTACAGTGAGATTGCCAGATCGAGTCATGGATGCCACCAAATAATTTTCCATAAAGTTGTATCAACTACACTCTCAACTGTGTGTGAGGATGGCTGTACCCTGACAGCCACACCCGCCAGGAGTGAAATTCTAAACCACTTGTGAAATTACAGTGCTAGAAAGTGGTAGAAAATGCTAGAAAGTGCTAGAAAGCAGGCGTTTTTTTGCCCTTTGGCTTGGATGTGTCTTACCACAAGTGTTTTATTCTGAACTGGTGTGAAAGCAGAAATAAGTCAAAGCCATGCGCATTAAAAGACCGCATCAAATCAGAATACTATGATTTTTTGCTTTCAAAATTTCATCTCTGGGATACTTTATTGTAGAAAAAAAGTACTTGAGGCCCTGAAATGATGACTGAGGCTGGGCAGCATGAATTTGGAGTGGGAACAACAAGAACAACAGCTTACATGTCAAGATTTTCTCTGGCAATCAAAAACAGAGAATGCACGGCTAGGCGTGGTGCTCACGCCTGTAACCCCAGCACTTTGGGAGGCTGAGCTGGGAAGATCACTTGAGGCCAGGAGTTCAAGACCAGCCTGAGCAATAGAGTGAGATCCAGTCTCTAAAAACAAACAGAAAAATTAGCCAGGTGCAGTGGCACATGCCTGTAGTCCCAGCTACTTGGGAGGCTGAGGCAGGAGGATC